>APFE030310864.1:0-13242 GCA_000404065.3 Pinus taeda | reverse complement strand
TTGTTATAACAGAATAACATTAGTAATGTACATATATGCTTGTATAAAGAAAAATTATATTGAGATGAGAATCAAGTTATGGTTTAATCATAGAGTGAAAATTCTAGAAAGATTGTACAATATTGGAAGTAACTCAATGTATGAAGGGTAGTTCATTTTCAAGTGATTAAGAAAAGCATAAATTACCCTGAAATCCTTTGAGGAAACCATAACCAACTTATGATACATCACAACCACAAAGTAAGAAGTAAAAACTTACAATAATATACCCAGTATGCAAGAACAACTATACTATAACAAACATAAGTGAATGTAGACGAACTGAAGACATTGCGATGTCTTTCCGAAGGATTTCATCCATACCACATTTTACAAGGACTCTTCTTCTAAGAGTGTCAGACGGACATAAGCTTTTCACATAAATTGCACATAGAATCACATAATCCCAAAACATCAATGTTCTATTTTTCAGAAACCTCATTGAGAGAACTATATTCAATAGAGTAATATGCATTCTTTTAACTACTTAGTTTTGTTGAGAATTGTATGGAACTATATTCTGATGTTGAATCTTGTGCTTGCATATATATTTTTGATATTCATTAGATTACATTATATTCCATTAATGGTATGAAGAGAGCCAATGTATGATTATGCTTCATATCCAATCCATACATGAAAATCCTTAAATGTTTTGAAAGCTTGAGATTTACATTCTAGTAAGTACACACAACACATTCCAGTGTAATCATCAACAAAATATTTCATACATTTATTTTCATTATCATAATTAAAATGCATAGGACCGCACAAACCAAAATATATATGTCCAAATTTTCTACATGAATGAAGGGGCCTTGCTAGTGATTATGAACAAGGAGCAAGTGGCAAATGATTATGCATAGCTATAAACCCATATAAACAAGAAAGTCGAAAATCCCACATATACTTAGTACGGTACTCAATTAACACATTTAATGTTTAAAGTGGTTAGGTATAACAAAATAAACGTGTTGATTTATCATCCTCTGGGAGTTAAATCACCCTTGACGAGGAAGGGGCATTACTAAGTAAAGTGAAAAATGAGATAATATTGACAGATAGTCTATGAGCTCTGGGTAGAATAAGCAATGTTTCAATGTAAATAAGCCTAATAATTTTCCAAGTAGTAGAGAAATTTATTGGGGGTAATATTCCAGGGTTTTTCAAAAATAAAAATAAAAAATAGTTGTCAATTTTGACATATATTTTATTTATTTGCTCTAATTTTATACTTTAAGATTATTTTAACTGAAAAATAATTAGAACTCTCAATATTTTTATGAAAATATCATTAAACATTTAACATTATGTATATTAGGGAGTACTAATGTTAGGTAAGGTTTACAAGCTTTAAAATAAATTTCCATCCTTGAAATTTTTGCTACTAGGTAGAACCCTTTGAGAAGAAAGAAAAAAGATGTCATAGTTGTGCAAAATATACAAAAGAATTAAGTGATTAAAAGAGAAGATAACATGAGACATTCTTGAATAAAACAAACATATCGGGAATAATTGGCAAGGAATAAAGTTGTGCGTCATTTAATGTTTGCATGTTGTGAGGCTTTGTGACATGGTACTGATGAAAGTCCTCAATGCTAAGGGCGTGTACATTTCATGACAATTTTTTCTTTGAAATGATGAAAGACAATTTAGGATGCATAAATGTAATTATATCATAGTGTAGTCAAAGAAACATTGTAATCTTCTTTCATTTCGTTAAATTTTTTATTCATGTCGAAGTTTATCTCACCTTCATGGCTTCTTTTGATAAGAAGGAGAACTAAGGAATTTGTCATTGTACATATATAATAAAAATATGATCATTTTTAGTGGAAGAATTGCAATAGGAGGTGATGTAGGTGTTACCTATCCTAAACCAGGTGTAATGTTGAACAATTATATCCTTGTTAATCAAAAGTATTACCTTTCTCATTTAGTGTATATCTATTTTATTATATTTCCATTAATTTAATGTTTTTCCTAAAATATATTTATTATTGTCAAATATAAAAAATATATTTTTATATTGTATTACCATTCGCTTCCAAATCACATGAAAGGTGTCTTGCATATCTCACATTCATTCAACAAGGGATTTTCGTGAATACTAAGGTTATATAAATCATTAATATTTGTATAAAGGTTTCAATATATTTTGGTTTGTATCCTTTAAATTCCATTCCTAAAGAAATAAATGTGAATGAATTTGAGATTTGCATAAATTTGATAGAAAAATATCTCATTACATATAGTGAAATTCACTGCAATTGAGCTCAACAACACCTTAGATTTCAATACAAAGCCTCAAAACTTAACTTAGAATTGATTAGACAAAATTAAAACAAAAACAAAATAGAACAAAAAATATAATAAAAAATCATATTACAAATATATATATATTTATGTATATTAATATAGATATTAGTGATTAAAGAAAAATGGGAATACATAATTTACACATCTGAAATACATATAAATAAATTTGTGAAAACATATTTATGATTGCTTAATTATGTTATGCTAATAGTGTGTATACCTTATAATAGGATTTATAGAATTTTAATTTATTATCAATAATCAATAGGTTGATGCTAAGAGATTAAATAATCAATAATTAATATTTTTAATATTAGTCATTAATAGAAGGTTAGGATTTATTTAAAATTTAGTTATGATATCTATTTATTTTCAATTTAATTAAAAAAATGGTTTCAACATTAATTTTAAATACACTATATATAGAACATTTTGACTATAAAATGATTTACTGGTTTTATTATAACTATTGTGACCATATAATTAAATGGATTGAAAATTTCTATATCCATAAATCTATGATAAGTATCAAAACGCTAACCCCATTATACATATTGCATTAACTAGATTAAAAAATTCATAAAAGTTACCTAAACTATATATTATTTATTATTATTATTACTGGAGTTATATAATATATAAAAATATGTTTATCAGTGTAGATTCCCCCCACTATTATTATGGAAATCTTTTAATTCGAAACATTTCTTCTTACATTACCATGGCTTAGAAATACCACATTCCCAATATGATGTGTTGATATGCCATTTTATTAAATTAATTAATTTGAGATAATTTAATTAATGCATTATACCTAACTTGGAAAGACATCTTATCATTGATATGTAAATATTACCATGAATATTCCAACAATTTCCATGGGGTTTAAATATCTACGATTAACCTAATAACTAAATTATAACTGTGGAAGATCTATTCTTACTATCAACATAATTATGGGAATATCTATTTTGGAATTTTTTTCCAATTTAAGTTAGAAGAAAATATTAACATTAAATTAAAAGGGAAGCCATATAAATTAAATTAATCAAACTACAAATAAAATTCAATCCATGATAACCATAAAAATGGGTAACCCATTATTCCAATCAAATTTATATATTAAAAAAAACAAAAATTAACTAAAATAATAACTTTATTACAAATTATATTGTGGTTATTTATAAAAAAAATTGCATGCATATTTCAACAACAACAAAAAACCTTAGTGGAAAATTTTAGTAGAGAAATATGTCAATATTACTATGAATATTCCAACATATTCCATGGGGTTTAGATATATTCTATCAACCTAATAATTAAGTTATAACTATGGTGATGAGCATAATTGTAGGCATATAACATGTGGTCGACCGACTTATGTACTAATTGTTGGATTGGAAAAGGTGGATCATTAATTCTTATTGGAATGTTTATATTATGTTTTCCTATTTCATAGTTATAACATTCCAAAGAAATCTCCATGTTGTGTTGTTCTCTCTATTGAATGTTGTTACTAGGCAACTTAATATGTCATCAAACCTAGAATACTTGGATGAAACATCGTCACTATCAATCTGCTTGGAGTGTTTTCTATCTTGAACATCATTTTCTTCTATACTTCTTATCGTAGTAACACAGGTTAAATCACAAGTCAAATCGATGTTCAATTTTTATTTTTTCCTATTTAGTTCAGTCGAATATCCTTGGTCGTATGGCTATGATAAGCGCCTTTCTACTTTGAGCTTGTCTGGAATCCATTTTTTATGTTGTTGTTTTTTTCTAAACTACCATCATTTTCTATAGTTTTGTTTCAATGAATACATATTCTCCATGTCCACGCAACTCAAGACATCAAACCTAATACATTATTCTAGAAATTGTTCTAATTTTCTATGCTTCTTTTCTTTTCTACCCTTTATACAATAACCTCAAAAACTTTTCATGCAATTGAGTGTAGATTCTATTGTTGTTGTGTGTCTTCTAGTTGAATACCTGGAAATATTCCATTTAGATTTATTGTATATATTTATGTCCCTGTTGGTTTCCAACTCTGTGAGTCTTTGCTTGCAATATTCTTATGAGATTATGTCAAAAGTTCTAAGAGGTCAAATTTAAATGGTTGTGTATAATTATGCTTCCCTTCCTTCTTCTTGTTCAACATCTCGTATGAGTAAAAGTATATCTGTTTGTTCTTCTCGAGCTTATGGTGGGATTGGGAATATTATATTAGATTATTAACTGATCCTATATATATTTTGTCAATTATAGACTGATACAGAATCTCTTGTGGGTCTACATCTAAAGAGATGACATACCAAACTTCAATTATTTGTATGGACAATTAAACATGCGATGAGGGAGGATTCGTTTTTCTTATGTGTTGAGGTACTCTCCATCTTTTGGAAGATTTATAAAGATTTCTGGAGAACTAACTAGTGGAGTTTGTTTCATGTCTACCGAAATTAGTAAAGAGGGGAACCAAATGGACTTATTAGAATTTTCACATTCATACTGGTTCATGTTCAACATGTCACCAACGTGTTTTTCCTTGTTGTATATTTTCCCATCATGATCATTTGACCAATTTATTGTAGAATAGTGATTTTAATGTTAGAGACTCTCCTTATTCATGCAAAAGACTCTCTCATATTAGGAAAGATATAGAAATAAGAAAAAAAAATGAATTATCAAAAACTTTTTTTAATAATACATATATTTAACACAATAATATAAACATGAATAAATAGGAATCGAATAAAGAATATTTATTATTTCATATTCCATTGAACAGTGGAAATAGGGAAAAACCATATAGAAATACACAATTTAGAAATTTAGGAATTTTATAATTTTAAAATACATATAACTAAATATAGAAAAAAAACATATATATACACTTGGTTAATATTAATTGATGGAAGGAAAAATAGTTAAAATGAACTTGAGACACCAACATTAAGACCTTAAAGCATCTACTAAATGTACACCATCATTGTATGATCTAATGGGTGAGATGCGAGTACTCGTCAAGATCATTACCATATGTTGACTCACAAAAAGTCCTTTTTGGTTCAATATCATAATCAAAATCATTACCATATGTTGCCTCATGAAAATTTATTTATGGGTCAATATCGATAAACAAAATATCATCTCAATGATACACAATATCTATTATATTCCTTTCTTATGGGATTTAATTCGGAGTTACACTTCATTCAAATTGATCACTATGTTATGACACTTTAAGTGAATAAAAGATATAGTTTTAATGGTAGAGTTAATGTGTTATATATTAAAATTGATGTGTATTGTAAAATTTCAAGAATTACAATGACATGATCATGAAGTGTACTAGGGATCCTAGTTTCTAGAATTCATGGTAATAGTTGGTAGAGTTTGCATTATGGAAGGGTTTTTAATTATCTAAGAGTATGAGTAATCACAGTAAATTAGCGGTTACGGGTCATATTAGTGTTTTGACATTCATAATGATTTCTGGTTAAGGGGCACATATTGTATAAGATATTTTGGCTAGAGCGGTCAAACATTACATCAAATAAGGGAAACAATTTTGTCGGGGTTAATATAAAGTGCAATATCTAGAAATATATAATAATATATTCATTATAATTAGTGAATTTATAGATACATATATTAATATATATTTTTACAGATCAAAATATTATTGAGAAACCCAATGTGTGTTTCCTTATGATTTCCCTCATTGTTTTATGACTAATGGGTTGTACTTAAAAAAACCCTCAGTGATTCAGTAGATAAGTTTTTGATACTCCTAGAGTTTTGCAAGGCTCTTAGAAATACTGAAGAAAAAAAAAAAAAAATAAATATAGTTTATCTAAACTTGAAATAAATATTTTATTTATATATTATCATTAAATTTCCAACCTAAAGAACTTAGAAAAAAAAATAAATTAAATAATTTTAATTACTAGTGAAAAGGAATAATTAATCCTACTACTTTAATGAAGAGGATTGTTCAATCTATATGATTTTATTTATTAGTTAAAAATGTTATTTTATTAGTGAAAAATTTTGTTAAGCCATATGAATTTTAACTTTTTTCTTCTTTAACAACTTATCCTCAAATTTTATTTTGAAAATTTTATTATTTAGAAAACAGAATTATGTATAATGACATTCACCTCATTTTAGTAATTGTCAATTCACACTAATAGTGTGAGTCACTGAGATAAAGATTGACATTTCATATTTAAGCATTAACTTTGTACACATTCTCTTGACTGTGAAGAAAGCAATTTAAACATTGAGTTTTTAAATTTCACCATTACTTTTTAAACTTTGAAATTTTGTGTTTTTTACTGCAAAAACAATTAAATAGCCAGAGTTTCTAACTTTCGAACTATCGATTTTTTACTTCAAAAGAAAATAAATATTATTTTGAAATTTAACTTTTAATTTTTCACTTTTCAATCAAGTATTTCCTCTTTCTAACATTGAAATTAGTTTTCATATCATATAGCTTTGCATTACTAGCCAAACCTACCTTTTCTTGAGGTCCTAGTTATGAGATTATCACATTCTCTTTTTCTTGTTGTTCCATGTTCCTCCCCATATTGAAAAGAAACAGATAATTTTTGTTCTCCCCATACTGAAAGGAGAGATAACTCTTATTGAGTTTGATATCAACCAAGCCAAGCAAGGGTTGGGGGATATAGCGAAATTGCCAATCTTTTACCTCAAAAGCAGTTTTTTAAATTTAACTATTTAATTTTTTACTTTTGTTTTTTTTTTTTTAAATTTAAAATACAAAATTATTTTGGTTTGTATTCTTAATTTAAACAGGTAGTTTTTTGACTGAATGTAATTTATATTCTATTTTAAATTTTAAATTTAACTTCTAATTTTTTATTTTACTGTTTTTAAATTTTAAATAGTTTGTATTTGTTTTAATTCAACGGGTGGATTTTTTTACGGAATGTGATTTATACTCTGTTTCTAAATTTAAGTTATCTTTTGCTTTTTCGGGCTGTACTTTCTAAATTTAGATAACTTGTTGCTTTTATGGACTGCCTTATTGAGTTCTAGCCGTTCCCTTCATAGCCTTTTTATCACAATCGCAAATTTATACTCTAATTTTAAATTTACGTTGTTATTTTATGGTCTGTCTTGTTGAATTCGAGCCGTTCCATTCATAGCCGTTTTCACGCAATCGCAATCTCACACGGCCAATATGCGATGATTTCGAAACTATGCTCATGCCCAATTGTTTGAGTATAGTGTGTTCATTTGTAACACCAATTTTGTTGGCTCTGTATCTTTGTTGGGAAACTAGGGAAATTTTGTTGGCTCTGTATCTTTGTTGGCTTATTTTGTTTGCACATTTGAAGCCATGCCTCTGAAGATCGTGTGTTCGGTGTATCTTTGTCGAGAGAGAGTCAGACTGTATATATTAAGATCATGTGTTCGATCCACGCTCAACCCCCTTGTCACTTCGTAACTCTACCTCCAATCAAGCTTGAGGTAAGTAGCCATTTCTGTCAATTCAAATTAGCTTAACATTCCATGCCTCTTCCATGCCTCTTCCATGCCTCTTCTTCTTCGATCTCTGTTTATAATTTTTTTTCTGCAACTATGGATGTCGTTTATTTTGTTTGCATATTTGAAGCCACGCCTCTTCTTCGAGCCTTGGTTTAAATTATGGCTTTTAAAAACATTTGACAACTATGGATAGCGTTTATCGACAATATTCTTTGCACAATGTAATGTGTGGTTTACAAATATTTTGTAGAGTTATGGAGATCCTTTATGGATATGTTGTTTATAAATTTTTTCTACACAGGTATGTATATGGATATGTTATTTATAAAAAATTTCCACAGCTATGGATATAGTTTTTGGATAATTTTGTTTGCACATTTAAAATGTTGAATACTTATTTATAATTATTTTTCTACAACTATGAGAAATACTTATTGATACTTTTCACATATTTATACCTTTAGTGTTTCATTATACATTTATTCACACATTGAAAAGTCTCAACACGTCTCCATCAAGATTCCTCCTCAATTACTATATTAGCCCAATCCTCTTCACTGAACTTTGGTCTTATGGTTAAGATATCAATCATTGATAAACGTAGCCCCGAAATTATGATGCAAAAAACATATAAATTCTCGCAAACATTCACCACTTTCTTGGTTTGTTAAATGATGGATTGGAAATGTTCCTTGGGTGGGTGATAAAATTTGATGTCTGATTTTTTTATCTATATTCTAATATGAAAATAGATTCAGCATAGATTCAACTTCTTTTTATTGGAATTGGAATTTCGTACTCATATTATATGTTTTTGAAATTTTGAATTCAAAAGTAAATTCAATATTTTAAATTATATTTTTAAATATAAAATCTATTCTTAATACTTTTAAATATAGACATCTAGAAATATGAATATGTGGAAAATAGTTAAAGCTATTTTTTTTTTTCCAAATAAAACAGGAAAATGCTGTCCCTCTTAAACTACTACACTTCGATTACTCCATGTTCACTTTTGTTGTTCACCACCCTTACAACTTTGATATTGAAAATCATAGGTGGCCATACATAAGTTTAATCACCTTTATCATAGATTTGTTAGTGAAATTCCGAAAATAGTATTTGACTTAAACTATCAAACTAAATCAAATTTTACTAATTAAATTGTTGTGCTCATAATTACTTATTCATAGTGTAATTTTTTATACATATTATTTGTTATATTATCATGTATATATTGATATCTGAATTTTCTCAATAAGTATTATAAATAAAAAGAATGGAATGATATGCAATTTTATTTTATTTAAGATTGGACAAAGAGGAGGAGGAGGAGGAGGCACAGGAGCAAGCGTAGGAGTCAAAGGAGAAGGTGGAGGCGAAGGTAGAGGAGGTAGAGAAGAGGAGAGGAGGAGGCATAGGAGAGGAGGAGGAGGAGGCAGAGGTGAAGGCAGTGGAGGCAGAGGAGAGGAGGAGGAGGAGGCAAAGGAGGAGGATGAGGTGGAGGTGAAGGCAGAGGCGTAGGAGGAGGTGGAGGAGCCAGAGGTAGAGACAGGTGTTAAGGTGGTAGGGGAGGAGAAGGACGAGATGGAAGCAGAGGAGGAGGAGCATGAGGAGGACGAGACAATGGTGAGGAGGAGTAGTTCAAGGCACAGGCGGCGGCGAGGGAGGAGGCAACGGAGGATGCGGGGCAAGAGGAGGAGGATGTGGTGAAGCAGGTGGAGAGGATGGGGTAGTAGGGAGGGGGTTAGCGAAAATGGCAGAGGAGGCAGTGGACGCAAAGGAGGTGGACAAGGAGGAGGAGAAGGAAGAGGAGGCAAAGGGGAAGGTGGTGATAGTGGTGGTTGTGACAGCTGAAGAGGAGGAGCATGTGGTGGTGATGGTGGTGGTGGAGGTTGAGGAGGAGGAGGAGGGGGTGAAATGAGTTGATGAGGAGGTGGAGGTGGTGGTGGAGGTGGAGTAGGAGGAAGTGGAGGAGGTGGTGGCATTGGATTAAGAGGAGGAGGAGGAGAAGGAAGAGGAGGAGGTGGTGTTGTTGGTGGGGGTTGAGGTAGTGTTGCTGTAGGAGGAGGTGGAGGTGGAGGTGGTGTTTGTGTAGGAGGAGGTGGAGGTGGAGGATGAGGAGCAGGAGAAGGCAGAGGTTGAGGTCAAGGAGGAGGAGGAGAAGGAGGAGGAGAAGGGCGTGGTGGTGGAGGAGGAGGTAGACATAGAGATGGGGGAGGAGGAGGAGCAGGAAGTGGAGGAGGAGGAGGTGGAGGAGGAGGCGGTGGAGGTGGATGTGGGGGTGGAGGTGGAGGTGGATGTCGGGGTGGAGTTGGAGGTGGTGGAGGTGGTGGTGAAGTAGGAGGTGGTGGAGGTATAGGTGGATATGGCATAGGAGGTGGTCGAGGTATAGGTGGATGTGGAGGAGGAGGAGTTGGTTGAGAAGGGTGTGGAGGAGGAGGATGAGGAGGAGGCAGAGGTGGAAGTGGTGGCGGAGGAAGAGTGGAGGTGGAGGAAGAGTAGAGGTGGAGGTTGAGGTGGAGGGGGAGGTGAAGGTTTACATGGAGGTTTAGGTGGAGGAGGAGGAGGAGGACAGAGAGGAGGAGGAGGAGGTGGTCGAGGAGGTTGAGATGGAGGAGGAGAAGGATAAGGAGGAGGAGGAGGAGGAGGGAGTGGAGGAAGTAGAGTTGTAGGTGGTGGTGAATAAGGAGGCAAAGGAGTAGGATGAGGAGGAGGGAGAGGTGGAGTGAAGGTGGAGTACAAGGAGGAGGAGTTGGTGGAGGTGGTGGTGGATGAGGAGGTGGAGGAGGAGGAGCAGGAGGAGGTGGTGGATCTAGAGGTGGTGTAGAAGGCGTTGGTAGAGGAGGTGGAAGAGGAGGTGGAAGAAGAGGAGGAGGTAGCAGAGGTGGTGGAGGTGGTAGAGGCAGAGGTGGTGGAGGTGGTAGAGGCGGAGGTGGTGGAGGAGGTGGATGTGGAGGTGGGGCAAGAGGAGGTGGTGGAGGAGGAGGAGGAGATGCTGGTGGAGGAAAAGGAGGAGGAGGATGTGGTGGTTGAGGAGCTGGTGGTAGAGGTGGAGTTGGAGGAGGTGGTGGAAGATGAGGAGGTTAACGAAATATTCCCAGCTCTACCACAAGCTTGAGAAGGGTCAGGGGATATAATTTTACCCTTTTCAAACACTGAAAAATAAGAAGAAATGAAAGAAAAATTATGCACAAGACCATTTAAATTTTACATATAATCACCTACCATAGAATATCCTAAGGAGATTACAAGTTAAGACTCACAGTGTTTGAAATTGATTCAGGCATCAACATATAATACTTATTGACAAAATATTATAGTGGGTATTTAAGTACAAGGACCACAATACCTATAGAAGTTAGACTCAATTTCGTGAGAAGTGTTGGAGCATACCCAAGAAAAGGGAAAAATACTAAAGAAGCATAGAATTGCAACAATTTTTGGCATCATCTATTAGATGAGACACCTTGTAGTAACTTCGACATGTCAAAGATGTATTCATTGAAATAAAAAGATATATAATGATGCTAGATAAAAAAAAATGCAGGAACATCAACTATTCATTTCAACGAAAGTTAGCATATAAAATGGAGTTAGACACACACATACAATGGAGGATGTTTGAGTGAATGCAACAAGAAAACAATAAGTGCTAGAGTTCAAACTGAATTCTAGTTCACCTCGTGAAACTACCGCAACAATTGTAGAATAAAAGGATTATCAAGATAAAATGTCACCTAAACAGGCTGGTACTCAGGAAGTCCCATACAAGAATACTATGTCAGAAGATATATTAAAGGAAATTCTAGAGAAAGTTAATCTACAAATAGATGTTACCTCAACCTCCCCTATAACTAACGAACAAGTTCCTCTAGTAGAGTCAAATACACCAAACACTTGAGCTCCATAAATAAAGAAAGGATAAAAGAAACATCTAGTAAGAAACTCACCTAAGGCATGCTTGAGATAAGTAAATATTTCAAGCCCTAGAAAATTTTGTGAGAGGATAGAAAAAAAAAAATTAAAATAAGGATGTTGTATAGTAGAAATATTTAAGAGAGGCAATGAAAATAAAGGGATATTTGGTTAGAATGTTAGAACTAGGAAATAAAAAAAATTAATATAAATATTCCAAGCAGAATTGGAATCCAATAGTTTCTACAACAATTGGTCAATCAGAGTGAGCAACTAACTCCTCATGTAAATAAATTTCAAGATAAAATGATAGTTCAAGGGAATTAAAAGATATCCACTATAATTCATAAGGCTCACCAAGAATTTAACCAAGAAAAAGAAAAGTTAGAAAAAACATTATATCACAGAGCCCAATGTTTTTATTATTTTCCAAATATATTTATCGCCCACATGTGATCAGATATAAACTCAATAATTTATATTTTTAGAATCGTACTCCCGACAAGTAACTCAACCTTGAGAAAAGTCTACCCATGAGAATTAGGTTTTATAGGAGAAAAATATTAATCCCAAATAAAAGACGAGAAAAGATAGTGGTTTAGAGAAGGGACGAGAGTAAAAGTAGAATATGCCAATGTTACTGATCATTTTCATGGAATCATCAATAAATTTCAACTATATTGATTATTTTCATGGAATTGTTAATAAAATGAAACTATTAGAACATCAAATACTAGTTGATCAAGAATTGTCAAGGTACATATCACTAGCTGACAAGGTACAATATTTGAGATATTTTAAATCATTTGATGCCCATGAAAGTATATTTGCATGGAAATGATATATATTTGATCAAGATATTAAAGTGCTTGCACCAAATACTTATCAAACAACATTCCCTATGACTTCAACACCAGCACCTGCAATAGCACAATCATCTCAGTCATCTTCACAATGACATAAATTCAATTTCTTTGAGCCAAGATTTTAGGATTTGGTCTCTCTTCTGAACAACAATATCACACTCAGGAATTTGAAATTGAATGTTCCAATTAGTCAGCCAGGGAAGGGAAAAGAAGAGGAATTAACATTTCAAATCTTGCAGATGTAATTCAAGAAGTTCTATTTTACCACGAAACTAGATCTTCTAATTAGCCAACCACCCTTCTGGACAAACTTTTATTTCATTATAAGGATTTACATTTTTTATTTTATGGTGTATCAAATTTTGTACAAATTTTGTAAGAGTCCAAATCTTCTTGTCTTTGTCATAAAGAATGAATTAAGAGTAGGGAAGATGTTGTAGGGGCTAGTCGACTTAGTTGACCATCCCAAACAATTCTATAATTGATATTATAAAGTCGATGAACTCTATAGTCGATTCAAGATTCTAAGTTAGATAGACTAAATTGGTTTTGACTTAAATTATTGTGATTATCT
>APFE030310861.1:152215-169317 GCA_000404065.3 Pinus taeda | reverse complement strand
TATTGACTAAACCTTTAAATGCAATGTCCATGGCTCTTTGAAATGTGGCACCAGCATTAATCAAACCAAATGGCATCTTTTGATATGCATATGTGCCCCATTTAGTTCTGAATGTGGTTTTTAATTGTCATCATGATGTACCAATACTTGATTGTATCCTGAAAATCCATCCAAGAAAGACATTAATTCTGAGCCCACCACTGCTTGCAATATCTGCTCCATAGGTGGTAAGGGAAAATTGTCTTTTTGACAGGCCTTGTTAAGATTTCAAAAGTTAATACAAATTCTAATATCTCCGTTTTTCTTTCTAACTGGTACCATATTGGAGACCCATTTAGAATATTTGACGGGAAAGATTATCTTGGCTTTCAACAACTTATTGAGTTCGGTTTTTATCTGATTTTCTAAATTGGGATGGATCTTTCTCAATTTTTGTTAGACAGGTTTTTCATTATCGGTCATTGGAATAGTATGTTGGATGATAGAAGTGTTGTATGTTTTGAGTTAATCATAGTTCCAAGCAAAAACGTTTTTGTATTGTCTCAAAAGATGAATATATGCTAGTTTTTCTTCAGGGGCTAGGCCAAGGCCTAGATTAATGTTTTGGGGTTTGGCATCGGTTCCTAGGTTTACTAATTCGTAATTCAAAGTTGGACTTTGGAGCTTTGAATTGGTAGACCTTTTAAACCAATCTTTCAAATCGTACAGGTCTTCTAACTTGACCACTGATTTAGGAATAGCATTGTTAGTGCTATTTTGTTACAATTGTCGATCATGTTGGTCTTCATCAATTATTTGATTGGAGTAGGATCCTTCAGATGTAAGGAAATTTACGATATCAGGATCGTCGTTGAATATTCTCCAATTTGTGATGTTGTCAGGAATAGAATGTCTAAAGATTAATTCTATTGAGAATCTATCTGGACTAAAATCTTCCGAAGGAATGAGCTTAGAAGCTACATTATCTAAAAGGTCAGCGCTTGCATTCTGGAGTCTGGGAATTGATGAAATATTGAATGCTATAAAATGCTCAGTCAGATCTTGAACTAGAGACTGATAGTGTTTTAAATGACTTGATAAGCTATGTATAGTATTTTGTACCTGTCTGACTACAATTTCAAAGTCTCCGAAGACTTGGAGGTACTTTATGTCTAACCCGATTGCTTTGTACAGCCCTTGGACTAAAGCCTCATATTCTGCTGTATTGTTGGTACAATCAAATTCGAGCCTGCATGTTAACATGATTTTATCTCCTTCTAGACTAATTAGCACGCATCATTCTCCTACTCCTTCGTTAGATTTAGAACCATAAAAAAATAATTTCCAAAACAAAGATTTATTTACAGGTCTATCTAAAAAATTGATACATTTTGAACTATTCGTTTGAGAAATTTTTTTGACTTGGGACAAAACAAAATTTTCTAAATAAGGTGATGTATGAGCATTAAAATTGGCGAGAAAAGAATCCATTGAGTAATTTCCAATTATGCTACTATTATATGCTATTGGTTCATTTCCCCCCTCTAATTCCGTTACTATGTACTTCTGATGTAATTCTCGTTCAACTTTTATTTGATTTGGCTTACCATTGTAAGGCAGCGACATGTGCGACCAGTTAGTTGCGAAGTATCCATGCAGTTTTTCTGACCAATCCCTTCTAAGGATTAAGCCATAAAATTCAGGGATATTAGCGACTAAAATGTCAATAACTTGACATACCTTTGGGTTGGATGACCACCTTATTACTTGATTTAGTTCGCAAATGACTTCGACTTGAGATTGATCTAGCTGAACTATACGAACATCGAATTTCTGTGGTTGAATGTTTAATTTGGTGCGTATGGACTTTGGTAAAATATTTGATGAAGCACCTGAATCCACTAAACAATTATGTACATTTTTGTTAAAAATTTCATAAGTAAGGAGAAACGGGGGAGTATGAAATCTCGATCTTCCTCCAATTAAAGGGATGTTGTTTGGATCAATCTTGTTAGTCGTATTAGTTGGAGGTCTTCCCATGTTCTGGGAAGCTTGAGAAATTACAGCGGCAGGCAAAGGTGCAACTGGAACAGCATGTAATTTCAACATTATCTTTTGTTGATGCTTTAACTTGCTTAATTTGTAAAGAGTGATGTTTGTCCTAGTCTTTTTCATGTCTTCTATAATATTGTACTCCATTTCATCCGAAACGATCAGTGTTTTAGATGGAGTTGGTGAACCTGTTTGGACTGGGCTAGTTTGAGTCGCTTTAGATGTCGTTTTCTTTGTTGCGACTTTATCCTTTGTTTCAGAGCTTGCGCTCTTTGGCTTTGGGGTAGTTTGGGGAGGATCAAGCTGATTTCTGCTTCATGTGTTAACAGGGAATACTTCTTGATCTTCTTCTTATGGGAGGATGAAATCCCACATTCCTTGCAATTCTACAACTTCTTCATCATCGGTTTGCCCTTCAGTGGAAATTTCCTCTTCCTCTTCCTCGGATTCAACACTTGTAATAGCATTGGGTGGCCTTGAATCCGTTGACGGGCCTCTTTTAAAAGCTCTGTAGGGCCTTTTTGAAGAAGTTTCTGCTACTTGCTTTTTTATGTTGACCATTTCATTGGGCATGGTCTTCAGAGCTTTTTGCAATCCCTCCAAATCGAATGGATCTTTTGCTTGTTTCTTCTTGGACTCTTCTTTGAAGGTGACCTTCTTAGATTTCCATTCCTCTATCGCGGATTTCTTTTCTAGGGCTATTATACGTTTCTCTACTGCTACGGCTTCTTTCATGTTTTCGGCTAAGGTTGTTTTATTAGACCTGTCCATGAAGATTGCTATGTTTGATGGTAAAGCAATGATATACCATTCACATCACACTTCCTCGCTGGGCTGGGAAACAGTAGGAATTTTGTTTAGAATTTTATTGAAATGTAGATTGAAGTCTTTGATAGGCTCTCTAGATTTGGCCCTAAGGTTGGATAGGTCGTTGATTAACGTTTCCGTAGACCTGTCGTCACCAAACTTGGTTAGGAATTGGTCTTGGAAGATGTCCCAACTAGTAATAGATCCAGAGGGTAATGAGAAATACCATGATCCGGCTGTTCCTTGCAGAGTATAAGGAAACAGTCGAACAGCAACATCTTCATTAGTAACGCCGTTGAGATTAATGGATAGCATAAAGTTGCTTATATGCTCTTCTGCTAGCATGCCTGCCTTGGGATTGAAATTAGGAAGCCATTTCTCAGGATGGGCCGGTATTTGACTCAAGGGTGCATGCATTAAGACTGCCCCAGGGTTATTCCATGGAGACTGGGCCATTGCTGAACTACTAACAGGCGGAAGTGCAGAAGATGATCCCTGTGGTTGGGAAGATGAGGATATTATGATCGCAGATGATTGAGGAGGAGTTGTAGGGGTTCCAATAGGCGGATTGATAGTGGTCTGAAGTGGAGGAGTGGATGGTTGACTTCACGGTGAAGAGGTTGAGATGGATGATGTTGATGAAAGAGTCTCATTGTCAGACTCTTTAGGTGATTTCCTTACTCTTTTCCTTTTGAGAAGAGGTAATTCGGTTGGTCGAACACCAAATTTTTCACTCTTTAATCTGGTCAGGGGATGAGCAGGGTTATACTGCGAAGTCACGCTGCCCTGAGATTTATCAGATCTTTGAGGAGAAATGGAAAATCGCTAAAGTTTGTGAATCAAAGATTCGACTTCAGGAGGTTCAATAATAGATTGTTCTAAAATGTCAGGGTTTGTAGCAGCGGTTGATGCTTTGGCGACTTCTAATTCTGGATTTAAGTGTAATGGAGAAGTCAGGGGAGATGGTGAGGGCGATTTACTCTCAGAATGGTATTTTGATTTAGAGTTACTTGCCATTCATAGTTTAGGCCTTCCTTCCAGCACCAAATATGTTGAAGGCCCCAAAAATCGGGTCTACAACAAGGGGGATACCCGCCTGGTCCGGACCTTGGTTGGCAGCTCCTTATCCATTTGGTATAGCGGGTCCGACTGGGGGTATGGGACCAGTTTCCCAGTTCAGTGTGTGTGTGTGAGAAAGATGGGTATTTCTGTTCAAAATGGAATACTTCTATCCTAATTCTATTCTAGTGCTATGCTATTGTATTCTAATAAACAGAAAAACATCAAAATTTATGCTAACCCGAGGTGTGATTTTTCTTCTATGCGATCTAAAAAGATTTCAAACAATAACTGGTAATAAATATCATTCAGCTATTATAAGAAAAGAATTCAATAAAGATGAACTACTTCGTATAAGAAGTTAGACGAAACAGTTGTGAAAACCTATCGCATAATTGAGCTATTCATACAATAAGCATAAATAAATAGTTATCACCGTACAAAAGTGCCAAATGATAACTCAGGCATCCACGCTGTAATATATAAACAACTAAAAACTGAACATCACTTTACCGCATAAGCAGAAATGGTTAAGAGATAAAAGTACCATTTATAACTAGTCCTACTCATGAGCTTCAAGCAACAATTGATTTATCTCTCCTTGATTTAACATCCACTAAGAGTACAAAAGTGCAACATCAGTAGCAGATATCAAATGCAAATATCAATAAACCTTGTTCCATTCATTCATCAAAACCTCCTCGGAGGGTGCAAAAGTGCATGTTCTGAGGACAAGTTTTTGATAAATTTCTGGACCCTTCTCTAAATGCATGAGAAGGGTTTAAATACTACTAACTAAATAATTTATTTACAGAAATTCAGGATTCGGTTTAAATGACCGTCCTTTTTCTAAGAAAAACTATTTCTAAATTTAAATCTAATATCTAACTATTTCTATATTTTCTCCTTAACGTCACAAGCATTCAATATTTGCTTGAGTAGAGTCGGCTAACCGTCTTCCGCCTTTGGTTGAGTTAAGCAAACAGAATCGGCAAGAGCTGGCACTATCTTCTCAGCAAAATCGTTGATATACTTGAGAGTCATCTAATGACTATGTGGCTTTACCATGTATGCCTGGTAAATATCCCATTTCAACTTGGTTAACCCTTGGACTGCTTCTGCTTTTTCTTTAGCTTTTTGTTTCCAGTTTGTTTCTATCGTTGCTTTCTTGCAATTTTCGGGGCTTGCAGGTGACTGAGTAATTAGAAGCCTTCCTTTTCGAGCAAGTTTTCTTAGCGATGCACGATTAGCACTAAGCGCTAATCGCGCATCGGAAACTGCCTCTATTTCTTGATCCATGCTTCCTTGATGCATTTTTTGCCTTTTGCGCCTTTTTCTCTTATCGGGTATAAAGCTCAAAATTTGTAAAAATAGTGATTCCATGAGCTCTTGACCCTGAGCATTAAACTGTCTGTTTCTAGTATCAGCATCGTTCAGTACCCATTCAACCATCGCTGTATATGAGAAATATGTGATGGATGCCTCAGAGGAGTTCTGTGACTCTTTCTCTTCCTTAAGGAGATTAGGTGTGCCTTCCCAAATGGTCATTGGAGTATTTCCTTTCCTCCTCATAGTTTCCTGCATACTGCCTTGTATAACACTTTGTCCTTTGTTCCTGCAGTTTACAAATGAGGTGGAAGTAATGATAAAAATAATGACAAGAAAACTTTAATGCCGAAGATATGAAAAAACATGCCACCTTACGTGAACTAGTTCTTTGAAAAACACAACACCATACTTCATTAACAACTGGAAACAACTCATTAATTTGCATTAAAGTGCATGACCAGTTCTTGGCCTAAAAAAGTTTTCTCGAATAATGAGCCAGAACCAACTGCGATGGAGAGGTCTTGCGATTTTGCTTTTCGATATCGCAGATCGCATTATCGCAATTTCATCGTGTTGTTCTATCACAAGGTTGCTTGGTCGCAATATCACAATATCGTAAGATCACAGATCGCTTAATCGTTATAGTCATCATGTGTAATTTATGCGATTTTTGCAATGTGCGATATGCGATATCGCATATTAGCGATTTTAAGGTTTTTCAATGTGAGTGTTTCTTAATGCATGTGATGCAATATAGTTTCGCGTCACAATCTCACATTTTTTATCATTTTTGGCTCATTTAGAAGGTACCCTATCATTCTTTGCGCGATGCGATACCTCTTAAGGAGTGAATTTACTTTCTTCATTATGAAACTTAGGTTTTTTAGATTCTTCAAAGGTATTTTCCTAAGTCCATGATGTTGTAAGTTCCATCTAAAATGAAATATAAACACTAATTGATTTTTTTTAATTTTTGACTAAGGGTCCCCACTTATTTAGTATTAGCAATAACACTTCATAAGGAGGGGGGTTGTTGGTGGCCACAACAGATCCTTATCTACTAAATTTGAATCAAAAGTGTCTTCCATAGAAGAAAAACAAGATCTGCAGAACATCACTATGACATAGTTTCACGGAATTTTAACTGCCTTTGAGATGAGAAAAGGACCATCAGATATGAGAGAAGTTGCATTTAAACCCTCACCAAAAGGAAAGGAAGAACACAATGAATCAGGACATATTTCAGAAGAAGATGAGGTAAACTTTGTTAAGAAGCTTCAACGGGGTTCTGGAAGGTTTAGAGGTAAGCTACCCTTCAAATGATTTGCTTGTGGCAGAGTCGGTCATTATGATGCCAGATGTCCTCCTAAAGATACATATGAAAAAGGAAAGGAATTTTAAAAAGGGAATAGAAAACAAGTTGTGAATAAGAGGAGTTACTATACTCATGAAGATGGCAATGGTTTATCTAATAATGATAAAGATGAAACTGGACAAGATTAGAGACTTCTCATGGCTTATGATAGCAATGTTTTTTGGGATAGTTTAGAAGAGGATAGTGATGGTTTATCTAATAGTGATGATTATAGACTTCTCATGGCTTATGACTATGATAATTTTTGGGATGCTTTATAAGAGGAAGACCTTCATGAAGAAATATCTAACCTCAAAATCTGTTTAGAAGAAAAGAATATGATTATGGATACCTTGACATACCAACTTGCTGAAAAGGAAAAACACAATGAAAAACTAGAATGTGAAATTGTGGGTCTAAGAAAGGATCTTGAGAAAATGGAATCTCTCAATCTTATATTTGCTAAAAGATCAGAACTTTAAATGAAATTATCAAAGTTCAGCATTCTCCTCTAATAAAGACAAGTCTTGGATATACTGAAGAAGCATCTCAATCACAGAAGTCGTCAACCTCCACCAAAAGCTATCTTGATGCAGAAAAGACTAGTGAACAATATGACAATCGTCAGCAAATGTATAAAGCTGATCATCAGGTAAATCATACTCAATTTACTCCAAGAATGAATAGAAGCTACAACCAACCTGAGGCATATCATACTCAATTTTCTCCAAAGGTGAATATCAATATAAACTACAATCACCATGTTAATAGATTCGATAGTCGCAGGAACTTCTTTAATGGGGCAATGTTTTTCATGTCATAATTTTGGGCACAAATTTGCTCAATGTGCTGCTTACAAAACTATCATGACTAGAGAAGCACGAAACCAAAGGAATGTAACAAGAATAAAGAGAAGTTCCTATAATAACTTTTCTCCTCTTGAAAATGAAATAGAATGCTCAATCTGTAACAACTTTGGTCATGATGAATCTGAATGCAGGAGAAAATTTTGGCAAACATCTCAAAAGGAGAGAATGCCATTAAATCCCAAGATATGGAGAAGGAAAGAATCTCAAACAGAAAGATGTGGTATAGCCTTGTATGCAGAAGGACAAGAAAATTAGTGGTACATCGACAATGGATGCTCCAAACACATGACATGTGACAAAGAAAAACTTCACTCATATAATGCCTTAGAAAAAGAAAAGAATGTCTCATTTGGAAATGACACTCCTGGTGTCATAAAATGTAAAGGTTCTATTTTCTTGAAAGAAAAGGTTAAAGCTGGAAATGTTATGTATGTAGACGATTTAAAGCATAATCTGTTGAGTGTCAGTTAAATGTGTGATCAAGGAAATGAACTGGTGTTTCGATCAAAAGGATGTGTTGTTCATGAGATTGATTCAGGAAAGACCGTGATCAAAGGTACAATAATTCCAAACAACTTATACATACTCAAGGGAGGACAACAACAGTGCTATCTAAGAAAAAATGATGAAAATTGGATGTGGCATAGAAGATTGGGACATCTAAGATTTTCTCAAATAAGAAAAGCATGTAGACTCAAGGCTGTTCGTGATCTTCCAGATATTGATATCCTAGAAAATACAATATGCAAACCATATCAAATCGGTAAGAAAACTAGAGTTCACTTCATGGAAAAAGAAGGGTCAGCAAGTGAACCTCTTGAACTTGTCCATATTGATTTATGTGGACCATCAACAAAAAAAGTCACCTCTTGGAGAAGAATACTATATTTTGTTCATTGAGGATTTTTCCAGAATGTGTTGGATAGGTCTTCTAAAGCATAAAGATGAAGCATTTTAAAAGTTTCAAGCCTTCAAAGCCTTGGTTGAAAATGAATCAGATCGAAAAATCAAATGCCTTGGATCTGATCAAGGAGGGGAATTTACATCGGATGAATTCTTTGACTTTTGCAAACAACATGGAATAAAAAGGCAATTCTCCACCTCAAGGACTCTCCTCAGCATAATGGTGTGGTAGAAAGAATGAACAAAATAGTTCAACAAATGGCTCGAGCTATGCTAGATGAATCTAAAACTCCTGCAACCTTATGGGGTGAAGTTGCATTCGGTGCCATGACTATGCTTAACAAAGAAAATTTTTGGGTAAATAGCACTCAAACTCCACATGAACTTTTGTATGGTAAGAATCTTATTGTAAAATACTTTAAAGTTTTTGGAAGCAAATGTTTTATAGAAAGGACTGATGAAAAACTTGGTAAGTTTGAACCCAGAGCAGATGAAGGTATTCTTCTTGGTTATTCATCCAGAAGTAAATGATATAAATGTTATAATAAAAGACTTGGGAAAATTTTTGAAAGCATTGATGTTGTAGTTGATGAAGCATGCAAATATACAGAACAAATAAAAAAAGAATATTATGACAATGAAGAAGATGGGGATTATTTTCTCACATCAAATCAAAATGATATTGAAGAAGAAACCAATGAAGCACCAGAAGAAGAGATAATGGTAGAAGAAAAGGCTGTGTAGGTATATTCAGAAAAATCAACCAGAAACTCAAATTTTAGGGGAAAAAGAGGCAGATGTACAGATAAGAAGAACCATTACAGGGACCTCAACCTATATAGCATTATTGTCGTCCACCAAAACTCAAATTTTAAAAGAAGCATGCAAAGATGAATGTTGGGTCAAGGCCATGGATGAAGAACTTGAGCAAATTGAAAAGAATGATACTTGGGAATTAGTTCCTAGACCTCATGATAAAAATATTATAGGAACTAGATGGATATTCAAAAACAAGCTAAATGAAAATGGAGAAGTCATTAGAAATAAGGCCAAACTTGTTTGTAAAGAGTATGCTCAACAAGAAGGTATATATTTTGAAGAAACTTTTGCACCTATTGCCGGACTTGAAGCCATAAGGATGTTTCTTGCGCTTTCTAGCTTTCAAAAATTCAAAGTATACCAAATGGATATAAAATAAGATTTCCTTAATGGAGATTTAGAAGAAGAATTTTATATTGAACATCTAGAAGGATTCATTCTTGGAAATGATGAAAAACTTGTATGCAGACTCAAAAAGGCTCTCTATGGTCTGAAACAAGCTCCAAGGGTTTGGTATTACCGCCTTGACAAATATCTACACCAACAAGGTTTTACAAAAGGTTCAACAAATAACAATCTATATAATAATATTGAAACTGATAAACTACTAATTCTTATTGTTTATGTTGATGATATCACTTTTGGTAGCAACGAAGAATCCATGAGTCAAAATTTTTCTTTAGTAATGCAACAAGAATTTGAAATGTCCTTGCTTAGTGAACTTACCTATTTTATTGGTCTACAAGTTCAACAAAATAAAGATGGTACTTTTCTTTCACAAACCAAATATCTCAAACCGATCTTCAAAAAGTATGGAATAGAAGATTCTAAACCTGTATATACCCCAATGGTAACATGATGCAGTCTCAGCTCAAATGATGAATCAACAGCAGTACATCAACCAACTTACAAATCCATGATTGGCAGTCTTCTTTATCTAACAGGTACCCGACCTGACATCATGCATGCAGTAGGAATAGTTGGAAGATTCCAAGCAAATCCAAAGGAATCACACCTTCATGCAGTCAAAAGAATTTTCAAATATCTTCAAGGAACTCAAGACTTTGGTTTATGGTATCCTAGAGATGCAGATCTTACTCTTCATGCATATATAGATGCAGACTGGGCAGGAAGTTTTGATGATACAAAAAACACTAGTGGTGGTGCATTCTATATGGGTTCTAGGTTAGTGTCTTGGTTCAGCAAGAAAAAAAGTTCAATTGCTTTATCAACAACTGAAGCAAAATATGTGGTTGCTGCATCTTGTTGCACACAACTACTTTGGATGATGCAAATTTTGCAAGACATTCAGATCACATGTACTCCACCATCTCCATTCTATGTCATAATACAAGTGCCATCAGTATTTCAAAGAATCTAGTCATGCACTCCAAAACCAAGCACATACCCATCAAGTACCATTTTCTACGAGAACAAGTGCTTGAAAAAAAGATCAAGTTGGAGTATGCTCCCTCCAAAGAACAGGTTGCTGATATATTCACTAAACCACTTCCCAGAGAAACATTTCAATATCTCAGACAAAAACTAGGAGTAGTTGCTACATCAATGATCCAGGTGGATATCGGTGGCCACCTTCCAAGTCCACCTGGACCCCCACCATTGTTTCTCTCAGCATTTTTAGTTTCCTTAATTGTAGCACAATTTACTATTTTTAGTATTTTTTTTGGGTCCTGAACTTCCGAAGCCATTTTGAGGCCCTAAAAAACGTTTTCTGGGAAATCTAGTAGTGCTCGGATAGATCTTTCTAACGAGCTATTGTATGCGTCAAACAGAGATCGTATGCCAAAGTTACGACCCCGGGAAGTTGATGTACCAATTTACCCAAACGGGACCCACAGTTTAGCGTTTCATCTTCTAAGGTTAGGTTTTGGAATGTTAAGGGTTTTCCATTGTTTCTCAACAATAAATAGGCCTTTAAGCCTCATTTTAAGATAGTTCAGAGGCATGTAGCCACCACATCTCTTCTCATAGATAAGCTACCATTGCCCTAGCTAGTTTATTTCCATTACTATTTGTAAGCATATTTCAGTATTTTATATTAATGAAATGAAGTATTATTTCCACTGCATATATGTGTTTATGGTTATCTCTGTAATTTTTTGTGTTCCTATTTAAGTCTAGATCAATGGTATCAGAGCGGTCTGCTTTTTCTTTGTTTTTCTTTGCATGTCCCCAACAAGGTCGAGATATAAGGAGTTAGGGCTTGAACTGGTCGAACCTTTGCAAGACCAGCCTCGCAAATCCCGACGGGCTCCCATGGCAGATGAGAAGAAAGATGAGGGGGAAGGAGATCCTATCTAAATCTTCCTTAAGAAGGCCTCGAGCGACAACAAAACGTGATGATGGACAACTTTGCCCAGATCCTTCAGCGACTACCCAGAAGCGACGCATAGGCTTCCAACAGCTACTCTGGAAATGCCACGCCTTTTAAGGTACAAGTTAATTTTGAAATCCCCATATTCGAGGGTCAGATAGATGTAGATGCCGTAGATAAATGGTTAAATCTGCTAGAGGGTTATTGTTCTGTTCATGAATTTTCGAGTCGGGAAAAGATTGTTTTCGCTCTTCTCAAAGCCCCACGTCAAGGACTGGTGGGAAACCTACTGCAAGCAAAAGGATGAAAATACCGGCTCACTATTTTTAGCCACACCCACATGGAATTCATTTCGAGATTCCATCAAGGAGCAGTACTACCCTGTCAGAAGCTATGAGGATGAATACATAAAGTGGACCACGCTGCGGCAAGGAAGGGACCAAGACGTGCCGGAGTTCACCAATATTTTCCATACCCTTCGCACAAAGTTGGGTATCAAGGATTCAGAGCAGCGTTTGATACTCAAATACCGTGGCTGCCTGCATAAGTACATCCAGGAAGAAATAGAATTCCTAAACATCTCCTTGCTCGGCACAGCATACCGATATGTCGTCAAGGTTGAGTAGAAGTTTAAACAAAAGAGGCGAGACTTTGGATCTGCGAATCTGAAACAAGGGAAAGGGGCCCCTAAAGCGCAGAACAAAGGACAAAGCCAAGGTGGGGCAGCCCAAGACAACCCACCAAAGTTGCAAGCAAAGAACAGTGCCGCGAAGCCGAAAAAGGACACAAGAAAATGGTGTGAGTTCCATAAGAGCTCCACTCACAACACAAGTGAGTGTTGGGCCAAGCAGTCACTGGTGGCTGAGCTAAAGGTTTCAAAATTAGATGCATGTTTCGACTCTGAGTCAAAACCCAACAAGGGGAATG
The DNA here is from genome assembly GCA_000404065.3 of Pinus taeda. Lineage (NCBI taxonomy): Eukaryota > Viridiplantae > Streptophyta > Pinopsida > Pinales > Pinaceae > Pinus > Pinus taeda. Next base: position 156,884 of record APFE030310861.1, on the reverse strand, counting down.
ACAAAGGGAAGTAGATCATCGATGCAGATCCAAATTCCACTGTTGCTACCGCCAAGATACAGAAAAATGAACCCGAAGATCCAGAGGAGGAGGAGCGTCTCTTCCACTCCCAGATGTGGGTAAAGGGCTCCCCACTACAGTTCATTGTCGATAGCGGGAGCCAAAAGAACCTCATTTCGACAAAGGTCATGAAGTGGTTGGGTTTACCGACCACAACACATCCACAACCGTACACCATTGGGTGGCTTCACCAAGGACGAGATCTTCGCGTGAGCCAACGATATCGCCTTCCATACAAGATCAAGCCCTTCACGGATGAGGTATTGTGTGACATTTCTCCCCTTAAAGTTTGTGATGTATTATTAGGACAACCATACTTATGGAAGCGACATGCTGTGTATGAATCAAGGCCCCGTACTGTAATTATTACATTGGAAAATAAGTTGTAGAGGATACCAAAGGTAGCACAGCCTACCGCCATCTCTTTGATCACTGCAAAACAATGCAGTAAGCTGGCCATGGCCTCCAGACAAGGCCCCTCCACATGAAAACTACAGATGGACAAGGTCATGGAGGAGTACGAGGACATCTTCACCTCCCCCGCAAGGGTTCCTCTACACTGTCAGGTCAAGCACTCCATCGATCTGACCCCAGGTGTGCCGCTACCCAATGGACCAATTTATCAGCGCTACATTCTGAAGAACGATGAAATCAAGAGGTAGATTAAGGAGCTGCTGCAGAAAGGTCACATATGTTCGAGTTCATCACCTTGTGGGAGCTCGATCGTGTTGGTACAGAAGAAGGATTGGACTTGGAGACTCAGTATTGACTATCGGGCGCTGAACAAGATCATTGTGCGTAATAGGTACCCGATTCTGCTGATCAATGACCTCCTGGACCAACTAAAGGGGGAAAAATATTTCAGCAAGATCGATCTGAAGTTAGGATATCACCAGGTACCAATCGAACCCTCTGATGTGTGGAAGATTGCCTTCAAATCCAAGGAGGGCCTTTTCGAATGGTTGGTTATGCCTTTCGGATTGACGAATGCTCCTACAACCTTCATGAGGCTAATGGATGACATCTGGTAGCCATTCACGAACTCATTTGTAGTGGTATACTTGGATGACATTCTGATCTTCAGCCAGAGTTGGGAAGAGCACCTCCACCACATCCAACAGGTTCTCCAAACACTACGGCAACACAACCTATGTGCCAATTTAGAGAAATACACTTTTGGCATGACCCAAGTTTAGTATCTAGGATACATTATTGATGAATAGGGGGTGCATGTGGATCCAACCAAGATCCAAGTCATTCGGGATTGGCCATCTCCAACCACTCTGAACAGAGCTCCGCAGCTTTCTAGGTCTTGCCAACTTCTACTGCAGGTTTGTGTTGGGGTTTTCTCATATCACTTGGCCCTTGAGTCAAGTCACCAAAGGAGGAGCGAAAGAAAAATTCTTTTGGTCTGAATCTCAATAGAAGGCATTCATAGAGTTGAAAGACCACCTCTGCACGGCACCAGTGCTCGCATTACCAGATTTACAACAACCATTTCAGGTCGAGACAGATGCCTTTGACTATGCTATTGGGCATCCAGTGGCATATCACAGTGAAACACTTTCAGACACAGTATGGAAGTATCCCAGTTATGATAAAGAGATGTATTCCATTGTGCAAGCCTACTGATAATGGAAGCATTACATTTTGGGGAAGGAAACGGTCATCCACACAGACCATCAACCCCTGCAGTTCATACAGACCCAAGGGAAATTGCATAATGATCGCCATTAGAAGTGGTCTACATACCTGCAACAGTTCCATTTGAATATCAAGTATAAGAAGGGTAGCACCAATAATGTTGCAAATTGCCTCAGTTGACCACCGATCATGGCGTTAACCACTGTGCTCAACTCTTGTGGGCACGAGACTTTTGATTGGTCACTTCTCTACAAAAGCGACCTAGAATTCGACCACACATACCAGACACTCTTGGAGGGTTGACATGTTCAATATTTTCACCTCCAAGATGCCTTATTATACACATTACAGTCGGGCTACTCGGCATTTCAGGGTCGAGAAAATAGTTGCAGTACTACAAAAGTATTTCTATTGGCTGAATCTTCGATAGGATGTCGGGAAGTACATCAAGAAGCAAGGCCTCTACAACCCGCTGCCTATCCCTAGTCGACCTTGGGAATCCATCTCCATGGATTACATGCCAGGCCTTCCTTCCACTACGCATGGAAATGACTGTGTTTTTGTGGTCGTGGACAGGTTCTCGAAGATGGCCATTATGGCGGTCTACAAGAAGAATATCACAGCAGAAGCCACTACTAAACTCTTCTTTGAACGAGTGTGGGTGCACTTTGGGATCCCACAGTTTATCATCTCAGATCAGGACAGTCAGTTCCTCAATACATTTTGGTCCAGTCTCTGGTCAACGTTGGATGCCAAACTCACTAATTCCACAACCTTCCATCCTCAAACTGATGGCCAGACAAAGGTTGTCAATAGGATGATTGTACACATTCTGTGCATGTACAACTCAAGGAATCCACGCACATGGGACGAGAGCCTCCCCTATGTTCAGCATAGCTACAACCGAGATCTTCACAGCTCGACTGGCCACAACCCTTTTTAGGTGGGCTTGGGATTCCAGCCACTATGCCCCATTGATGTGGCCATGCCACTTGCAGCTACTCACACAAATTCAGCTCATGTCCAGTCCGAAACAGACAAGGCAACCAGCTTCATTGAGCACATCCAACATATTTTCTAGCAATTCCATGACATTCTGGAGAAATCAATTGCCAAGTACAAGCAACAACATGATCAACATCGGGTGCCACAAACGTTTTAGGTGGGCGACAAAGTCTGGTTGCATTTGCAAAAGGAAAACCTTACTGGAGCCTATCGGAAACTGAGACCAATCCGCTATGGTCCCTACACCATTACTAAGGCTATGTGGGACAATGCATTTGAGCTCAGCATTCCTCCATTCCTTGGCCTACACCCAGTGTTCAATGTGGACCCCCTTCGACCATACTTTCCACCATTGCTAGACACATCCGACATTGCAGAACAACTCACACCCACAGAATTAAATCCAGATTGCATGGAACAAGTTGCATTTAATCGGATCATGGACACACAGATCAAGAACACTTCCCAAAAAAATATCCAACTGTATCGAGTTGTCAAACTAGGCCAACTCCTTCACCAGGGCAAGTGGCTCACTAGGGACCAAGTTTAGCAAAAGTTTCCTCATCTCATGGAGGAACTCAACGCAATGGGGACCATTGCTTCCTAAGTGGGGGGCAATGATGCAGGTGTATATTGGTGGCCACCTACCAAGTCCACCTAGACCCCCATCATTTTTTCTCTTAGCATTTTCAGTTTCCTTAATTGTAGCACAACTTACTATTTTTAGCAGTTTTTTCGGGTCCTGAAGTTTTGGAGCCATTTTGAGGCCCTAAACGACATTTTTTGGGAAATCTAGGGGCAACATGGTTCCATGGACCAAAATTTCCCTTCCAAAAGTGGTAGTGCTCGGATAGATCTTTCTAACAAGCTATTGTACGCGGAGATCGTATGCCAAAGTTATGACCCCAGGAAGTTGATGTACCAATTTACCCAAACAGCGCCCACAGTTGGGCGTTTCATCTTCTAGGGTTAGTTTTTAGAATGTTAAGGGTTTTCCATTGTTTCTCAAGAATAAATAGGCCTTCGAACCTCATTGTAAGGTAATTCAGAGGCATGTAGCCACCACATCTCTTATCAAAGATAAACTACCATCACCCTAGCTGGTTTATTTCCATTACTGTTTGTAAGCATATTTCAGTATTTTATATTAATGAAATGAAGTATTATTTCCGCTGCATATATGTGTTTATGGTTATCTCTGTAATTTGTTGCACTCCTGTTTAAGTTCGGATCAATCAACCTGTTGTTAAAATCTAGATTTTCATAAAAAGGTTATTATACGCGAGTTTCATGAAGTATAATCGCGTATACATGCGGTTTTCTATGGGTGAAGGAGCATATATGTTTTTCAATCAAGAAAAACAGTGGGGCAAACTCTGATATGAGTACTCTGTCTATTGTTGATGATTACAGTCTATCAATATGCTTTGTTCATTAATTTTATCTGACTGACAAAGATGCCTTGCTCATTGACTTGTTAACAATACAAAGGTAGCACAGGTTCAAGGGGAGCATTAGCCTTCACACACATTCTGCATTGTTGGCATTATAGTTTCTGAGTCCAGCTATGACTTCAGATATTTATACCATTTGTTTCTTAAGTAATGTAAAAGTCTAGGGTGTGATATGTCTTCTCATACATTTGAATGAGTCCTATTGAACAAATGATGTAATTTGTATCCCCATTTTGCATGGGATGGATGATGTAATTGCATTTCTATCATGTATAAACATTGGTATATCCCCACTTGGTTGGGTGGATGAGTCAAATTTGGTATATCCCCACTTGGTTGGGAGATGGATGTATGTATGAGTCTTTGGTGATAATAAGTTCATACTCACATAGTTGAGTTATAGAGTCATGTTATTCTTTTGGAAAATATTTTTGCAAACTTTGCATTTCCTCAAGGGGAGCATGGATGGTTTTAGTACATCTCAGCATGTACAAAGGGGAGCTCAA
>APFE030310861.1:30511-149588 GCA_000404065.3 Pinus taeda | reverse complement strand
GAAGAAGGTTGACAAGTCGAAGGTGAGATGCTTTCGTTTTCATGAGTTGGGCCATTATGCTACTAATTTCCCAAAGAAGAAGTCCAAGAAGGGATCCGAGGAAGGATCTGAAGGTGAGGTACTTGCTTCACAGTTTGAGTTGGATTTCACACTCTTCGCATGCATGGTTTCATCCATGATGGGAAGTGGTTGGTTTCTTGACAGTGGAGCTTCTTTCCACATGACCGGTGACAAAAGTTTGTTCAGTCCTTTGGAGGAGAAAGATCTCCAGATACTCATAGGGATGGGTAATGATGAGAAGTATAGTGTCTCAGGTGTAGGCACGGTTATTTTTCAGAGGGAGCATGGAGCTCACCTTACCTTGACCGATGTCAAGTATGTACCATGACTAAGGAGAAACTTGGTGTCAATCGCGATGTTGGAAGACAGAGGCTATGATGTAGTCTTCAGAGACAGAAAGGTTTTCCTTAGACACATCATCACTAGACAGGTGAAGCAGATTGGTTCACGGGTCAAGAACCTGTATGCTCTTGAGGTTCAAGATGCATGCAAAGCCCTGAGCAACAAGGAAACTGATGGATACTTGGTGGTTGAGAGGGAGGGTATATTACCTCTCAACATGCAGAGCCAGAAGAAGTCTCAGATGATTTTGGAGGAGCCACGATTGTTGCAGCAACTTCAGGAGGTTGTGGAGCAGCCACAATAAGGGAAGTTGAGTGGAGATCGAGTAGAGACATCTACTCATGCAGAGACCTACAGTAGGGGAAAACTTCGAGCTAGGTGGGCAGAGAGATCACATGTAGCCATACCTCCAGGTAGGACGTGGGGCGATATAGAGTGATTGTCCCAAGGAGGAGGGGTAGGATCCTTGAGGTACCCAACCTCTTGGATGAGACCTTGCTATAGGAGCCCCAATGTGGAGTAGCAGGAACTGACTGATTAGGTAGAGACAGATATGGATGGAGCTGCAGATAAAGCGATAATGCAGGGAATCCCGGGACAACGCATAGCTAGCAGGTTGCAGCAATGCGAGAGGCACAAGTGTTTTGCACAGTGCTAGGTGGCACAGAGAGGTGTGCAATGGTGCGAGATGCATGGATATGTTGCAGTAGTGCAGATGTGAGATAGGGAGCAGTTGTCAGCAGCAGGTAGAGCTTCAGCATCAGATGATGTTCCTAGACAACAGAGTGGTCAGTTGGGAGTGTTTTTGTTCCAAGTGTTGTTGGAGCAAGTGGGTCGGGTAGATGTGTTGCATGCAGAACATTCCAGAGTTACAGGATAGGGGTTGCAGATAATCCATATATTGTTGAGAGGGAGTGTTGAAAATGCAACAAGATGATGGAGCTTAGTGAAAAGAAGTCGCCTTCACTAAGTGTGCCTGCAGGCTATTTTTGGCGCAAAGTCTATTTTTAGACTATGTCTATTTGAGACATATGGATCATGGTCTATGAGTTGCAGGATGCTATTTGTGGATGATTGGTCATGTTGGTAAAAATAGATGGACTTCTATTTTTAGACATATGGGCGGAGTCTATTTTTAGACTGCCAGTCTAAATATAGAACAATAGAATATTATTAGCTCTTAATAATATTTGGACTATAAACATTATCTTATCCTCTTGGAGCACTTTAGTTCGAGCTATGGATGTGGCACATGCAACTGACAGAAGGAAATACGCTTTTTTAATGGGTTAGTTGAGCTATTTCATGATGGACTTCAGTTAGAACTCAAGTGATTGAGTTTAGTGGAGTTGAATCAAGAGTTGATGGAGTTGTGTTCAGTTTGACTTAGTTGAATTAGTTGTAGTTAGTCTAACTGAAAAATAGACTAATGATGAGTGGTGTGAATTAATTATTAATTAATTCACTAATTATTAACTCAAAGCAACTGAAGAATACATCAGTTAACTCAGTGCATGGATAGTTCAGTGGAGACAAGTGTTAGAGATGAGTGAAAGGGCAAGACAGCTGTCAGTTGTGACTATAATTGTGCATGTGATTTGCACAATCAATGGATTGAGTATCGCCAATGAGGATTTCGTGGTATATCCAAGGGAAATACGAATTTGGATCATTCATTCATCGGTATTTTCATGCAGGTATTGCACAGTGGAGGCAGGCAAGCAGCGGAGGAGATTTGAACCTGTGATTGATTTAGATCTGAGCTAGTTTGTGTGTAACAGGTGGAGATAGTACTGAGTACTTGTGAGGAGTAGTGTACTATGTATTGTTACATGTTCTCAATCAATATAATATATATATAGTTGGGCGTTTTTAGTTGTATGCTTTCCCCAGTACATATTGTGTTGATATGTGTGATTGATGCTTCAATGTGCACATGCAATTGTTTCTTTAATACTGAAAATTGATGATCAACGTAGAGGAGGTTATGTATTATGCATGATTCTGAAAATAGTGTATAATCAGGATAATATCTGTGAATAAGTGTCATATTATTCAAAATTTCTACATAAAATGCCTTCACCTGCTCTAGGTTCAAACTTGCCAAGATTTTCATCAGCCCTTTTAATGTAGCATTTGCTTCCAAAAACTTTGAAGTATTTCACCATGGGAGTCTTACCGTACCAAAGTTCATGAGGAGTCTGAGTGCTATTTACCCGGACGTTTGTCTTGTTGAGAATAGTAACAGTGGCAAATGCAGCTTCACCCCAGAAGGTTGTGGGAGTTCCAAACTTATCAAGCATAGCACGAGCCATTTGTTGAACTGTTCTGTTCATCCTTTCCACTACTCCATTTTGCTGAGGAGTCCTTGCAGCAAAAAATTCCCTTCTTATTCCATGTTCTTCACAAAAATCGAAAAATTCATCTGAGGTAAATTCCCCTCCTCGATCAGATCTGAGGCATTTGATTCTACGATCTGATTCGTTTTCAACCAAAGCTTTGAATGACTTGAACTTTTCGAAAGCTTCATCTTTACACTTCATGAGTCCTATCCAACACATCCTTGAAAAGTTGTCAATGAACAATATGAAATACTCTTCTCCTTGAGGTGACCTCTTCCTAGTTGGACCACATATATCAGTGTGAACAAGTTCAAGTGGCCTGCTATCTGATCCTTCCTTCTCAGGGAAATTAGTTCTGGTTTGCTTACCAAATTGGCATGATTTGCATATTGTATTATCTGGAATTCTGATGTTAGGAAGATCACAAACGGCCTGATATTTGCATGCTTTCATAACCTGAGAGAAGCTAAGATGCCCCATTATTCTATGCCGTAGCCAGTGTTCATCATTCTTACTTAAATAACATTGTTGTTGTTCTCCCTTGAGTACGTATAAGTTATTTGGAGTTCTTATGCCTCTGATCACTGTTTTTCCTGTATCAAGCTCACGAACAATACATCCATTTGATCGAAATATTACCTCAGTTCCTTGATCACACATCTGACTGACACTCAATAGATTATGTTTTAAGCCATCAACATACATAACATTTCTAGCCTTGACCTTTTCTTTCAAACGAACAGAGCCTTTACCTTTTATGAATGCAGGGGTGTCATTCCCAAATGAAACCTTCTTTTCCTTTTCTAAGGCACTATATGAGTGAAGTTTTTCTTTATTACCTGTCATATGTTTCGAGCATCCACTGTTGATTTACCATTGGTTTTCCTATCCTTCCACATATAAGGCTATCCCACATCTTTCCGGTTGCATTTCTTTCTTTTTCCATATTTTGGAACTCAATGAAGCTTGCTCCTTTTGAGTTGTTTTCCATAACCTACTTCTGCATTTAGAGTCTTCATGACCGAAGTTATTACAGATAGAACATTCTATTTCATTTTCAAGAGCAAAGAAGTTATTGTAGGTTCTTTTCATGATTCCTGTCATACTCCTTTGTTTTTGAGCTTCCCTAGTCATGATGGTCTTATAGGAAACACATTGAGCAGTTTTATGGCCAAATTTTTGACAAGTGAAACATTGGCCATTGAAGAAATTCCTGCGATTATCAAATCTACCAACCATATGATTGTAGTTTCTATCCATTCTTGAGCCAAATTGAGAATTTACTTGTGGTCGGTTGAGGCTTCTGTTCATCCTTGACATGGATTGCTCCCGATTTACTTGATAATATTTGATCATTCTTGAAAAAAAATGTCCCTGATTTCCCTGGTGATCTGCATTATACTTTTGTTGTCGATTGTCAACTTGTTCACTTCTCCTTGCTGCATCAAGATAACTTTTGGAGGTGGATGGCTTTTGCTCTTGCTTTTGAGCTTGAGATGCTTCTTCGGAATATCCGAGACCAGTCTTGATTAGAGGAGAACGCTACACTTTGATAATCTCATCTAGAGTTTCAAACCCTTTAGCAAATCTAAGATTAAGGGCTTTTGTTTTCTCAATTTCTTTTCTAAGTCCCACAATTTCACATTCTAACCCTTCATTGTGTTTATCTTTTTCAGCAAGTTGGAATGTTAGAGTATCTATAATCATATTCTTTTCCTCTAAACAAACTTTAAGTTTAGAAATTTCTTCATAAAGGCCTTCTTCATTTATAGCATCCAAGAAATCATCATCTTCAAAAGCCATCATTATTACCTTGTTCATCTTCATCACTGTTTAACAATCCATCACTGTCTTCATGCGTGTGATAGCTCTTCTTATTCTGTTTTCTATTCCATCTAACAGGTTCCTTACTTTTGTCTAGTTTATCTTTATGAGGACATTTTGTAGCATAATGGCTGACTCTTCCACAAGCAAAGCATTTGAAAGGCAGCTTACCTCTGAATCTACTAGTTCCCCGTTGAAGGTTCTTGACAAAATTTGATTCTTCCTCTTCTTCTGACATATGTCTTGACTCATAGTAATCTCCTTTTCTTGAAGCCTTGAATGCAGCTTCTCTCATGTCTGATGGTCCTCCTTTTCTCATTTCGTAAGCAGTTAGAATTCCATGCAGCTGTGATATGGTAAGGTTCTGTAGATTCTTCTTTTCTTCTATGGTAGAAACTTTTGAATCAAACTTGGGAGACAAAGATCTTAGAACCTTCTCAACCACAATAACTTTTTTTATTTCTTCACCCAAGTTTTTCATACAATTTATGATCTCATCTATACGTAAGAAATATCTATCCACACTTTCATCATTATGCATTCTGAGACTTTCATATTGACTTCTAAGAGTTTGTAATTTTGCTCGTTTTACCTGTTCATCTCCTTCATAGCTCAGAATGATCTTGTCCCATATTCCTTTTGCGCTTTTGAGCTGCATAACCTTGACAAATTCTGATTGAGATAGAATTCCTAATAGAGTATTGACAGCTTTTGCATTTGTTTCATACTGCTTCTTACCATCTGCATCTATAGGAGTTGTTGATGGAAATGTGTATCCTGTTTCCACAATATCCTAAACTTCTGTACCAAGAGATTGAAGATAGGCAGTGATTCTTACCTTCCAATAGACGAAGTTGCTCCCATAAAAAATCGGTGGCCTGATAGATGCTTCCTTTTCATAGTAGCTCATGATGATAGATCTTCCTTCAAGTGATCAAGCTTTTCCTGAAGGACCTGCTCTGATACCAATTGTTGAAAATAATACTAAGAGGGGGGGGTAAATCAGTATTATCAAATTCTTTTTCAATTTATGCAACTATTTGCACACCTGACTAATGAAACTTGCGTATACCTTTTAGACTTATAATTTAATTTATTCTTCAGAAGTTGATCATTAATCTGTGTGTTAGAACCATATAACAATAAACAGGAACAGGAATAATAGAGCAGACAGTCACACCAAAGAACACAAGATATAAGGTGGCAACCCAATGTGGGTGAAAACCACCTGCTGCAATATGTTTCTATCTTCTTTCAATTTGAAACTTCTTTTTACAATGATTCTATACTGGTGTAGTCTTATACCAGCACGCAGGCTTCAACCTGCAGAAGGCTACAACCTTCTCTTTTCTTCCAGGGACCACGTTTCATAAATTTTCAAACTGGATCCATGAATATCAATCAAACATCAAATAGATCTGCAATCAACCAACTTCCTTGTACAAATACTGAATCAATAATTTCTCAGCACATAGCAACCAGACACCAATTCAGAACCTTGAACACTACAGTAATATAAAAAAACACCTAAAACATATTTCAAGAAAAGTTCGCAACTTCACCAATAGAAACATGTGGATATCCGCACATCCGCATTGTCGAGCCTGCGGAACTCTGCACCTGCGCTGCTCTTGAACCTGCGGACCTCCGCACCTACATCGTATCTAGCCTGTAGACCGCCGCACCTACGCTGTGTCAAACCTGCAGACCTCCGCACCTGCGTTGTGTCTAGCCTGCGGACCTCTAGGTATAGATAATTTATCAGACTTCAATTATGCCCCAGACTATCAGTTTTATAGATCTGATCATGTGCCAAAGAGATCTTGACCCATCAGTAGATCCGTCTTGTAATGCTCAAGTTTCTCCTTGATTTAGGTCCAGCTATAACTCACCAACTGATCACCAGAATTTCAAATCTTGCTCTTCTTAAGATATTCAACACATTTGTGTTCAGCCAAATGATCTCCTTTCCTTTTTATAGTCTAGGCCTTCCTCAAACCATGGTCCAAAACCATAGAGATCCAATACTAGGGACCCAAAACCTAGGTTCAATACTTTAGATGCAAAAACCACGGACCAAAACCATAGGATAAAAAATGTCGGACTAAATATCATGGACCAACCCAAGTGCATGCATTTCTCTCTGCATGAAAGTGCGTGTACTTTACATTCGTACTTTTTGTTCGGTACACCTGCGAACATGTCCGCACTTTTTGATCAGCGCACCTACGGATCCCACCGATGACCGCAGCTTTGTGAATCAGGAACCTATGGATCTCTCATTTTCTACTATTTTGAGAGCCTGAACTTGTGATCTGCTACTTGAGTGAGTTGCCATCAAGGACAACACTTATGTCATCGAGCCAAACCTATGCCAAACCTGTGTCATAATGCCAACACTTAAATTCATAGGTCGATCTCCATATGAAACATGAGAACTTTTGCTTTCATTAGAACATAAATCATATATGATCAACCTTGATCGATCAATCCATGAGGAGTTTATATAAAGGCTTCCTTCTTCATACACCTCACAAGTTTGAGGTAGCTATTTTGTACCATTATTCTTTCATTAAACAAGACAATATCTACATCCATCTGATGTAACAACAAAAATCATAAGGATAATAAACTTTTATCAAAAGTGTAGCTAACAAGATATCCTTTCATAGTATTCTCCCTCTTACTAATTTAATCCCTTGATTTGTACTTCTATTAAGTTTCCATCTACTGCATACTTCAGTCACCACTAATCTCTTTTCAACATAGATAAAAGCATATTTTAATCTTGTTGATATGTCTACTCCCTTTGAACTCATATCAACAAAATGATATTCTTAGCAAAAATCCCTATTTCTAAAAGAGTCTTCTTGTCACAATTTTGCTTTGTTCTTCCATCTACTAGAAAAAATATGGAAACCTTCATCATGTACCTACAATCCTCACTAGGAGTTCATGGAAGAACAATTATAACCAAGAAAAATATACAATAACAAGAGACTAATAGTAAAAATAAGAATGATAGTTATAATAAAGAGAGATATAAAACACTTATCTCTTAAGAACATGACAACTCCCTTTTGAGCTTAGCCTTCTTGTATTCAAATTGCAAGTCAATATTGTCCACATTATTATCATAATGTCATCCTTCCCTTTCAAGACCTAGTGTTTCCTCTTTCAATAGAAACATCCAATCCTAAGGTTTTGTCCCTAAACCCTAGGGTTTTTATTATTCAAACCCTTTTGCATAATAAGGTTTACAAACCCTAGATTTCATGTATATTTTCTTGGAAGCCCACAATTCATTGACATCTGAAAGATATTATTTTTACGTACAAATTCTTAAATATAAGGGATATTCTTATCGAGAGAGATATATGCCAGATTCATTATTTATGACTTAGCAACATGGTCTGGTCCCTAGTAGTGTCTTTGATAATTTGATTTGAGATGGTAGACTCTTCTCCTTCAAAACTTTATTACAGTTAACCCATATCATAATTAAACATTGCTTCTAAATTCATTTCCACTTACATTCGAGCCTTTCGATCCAAGTTTTCTTAAGTACAACATGTTCTGCAAAGTACACTTTTTCCTTGAGATTACTTTGGAATTTAATTTAAAGAGGAGTTTAAACTCTTCCTCATTGTACACCCTTTATTAGAATCGAGAATTTTTTCTCCCTTTACACCATTAACCTTTGAATATTCATGACTCTATGCAAATGGATTTCCCTTTTATAAGGGAACTTTAAAGATCATATGAATTTTGTCACGATATTTAGAGGTAACATACCTACATAGGACTATACAAAACTTTGGCTTCTCAAGTTCATTTAGCTCATAATTTTCCTTTTAGGCTTATCGATCATAAATCATATTGAGAAAGTTGACATATCTTATGATGATATTTATGCTAGTAGATGTTCAATCCTTTCTTTTGCAAAAGGTCTAAGTCTAGTAAAAAAAATTCACAAGGACCTGTCTCTACTAATACTACCTTGTCTTGATATGCACTTCCAAACGACAACAAAATCTTGTCTTGAGGAAATATATTATCAATGTTACAAAAACATTTCTCTAAACAAAAATTCTAAGACAATGTGTACCTTGCAATACAAATTTAGACTAAGTTTATATCTTGGTTTGGTACCTTTTCTCTGGAGGCATTTTGGTCTTGTATCAGACTGAATAATTTCAGCTTCTTCATGACATGATCAGGATACTTCGGTTTTTCTTAGGACTTTAATACATGCTTCAATAAATCTTCCTTTCAAAATAAAAATGATTTTCTGAGATTGAATGAGGAGACTCCTCACCTTGTGAGGGAACTTGGATACCTTGAGAAGTTTCATCTAGCTCTGATATTTTCAACCTATTTGAAATGGGACTAAAGCCTTGAGAATTTTGGACCTTTTGAGATTCTATTTATTACAAACAAGAACATATTCCAGACTTTAATATTCATTTATGAGGTAAGACTTCAACCTCCATGTAGTCATGCAATTTCTTGGATATTTTACCTATGCAATCATATGAAATCTTTGAGAAATTTCGCACTTCTATCCTCATCATGAGGTATTTCTGACTGAGGCCTATCCTCAAGAATTTTGACCTTTTAGTTTCTTTAGCTTACTAAAGAGATTCAAACTTCACTAAGTAAATGAAGTTTTGACCTTCTTCTTCTAATGGCATCATAGAGATCTGAGACTTAGGATTATTTAACCACTTTGGATCAAGGAAGATGAACAACATCTTTGGAAGATATATTTAAATGTGGTATTTAACTGGAACTCATATTTACAACCTTATCATTGGTTTTGGAATTTACTTTTTCTTCTAGGTTTGTCACTAAATCAAGTCTTAGATAATAATGGCGAGAACAACTTCACCTTCAAAAATGATTTTATACCATCACTCTGATTCCATGTTGATTTTTACACGATCTTCTATAACGATAATTTATTTTAATGATTTATTCCTTTTATACACTCATATCCATGATTTCATCATTAACCAAATTACATATAAGACATCAACAACATAATAGTTAAGGCGGTAGGATCGTAAATAACCACACAAAGAACACAAAGCTTTACCTTGGGAAAAGCCACATTTTTCCTGGCCAACCTTTTCCTTAGAGAATCAATGCAACAAGAGATACATCAAAGTCAACAAACCGGTAACATGACCAACTACCAAGGACCAAGTCAAGCCTCCATAATTATGTCCACAAAAATATTTGCAACAAGGTCTCCATGAGAGCCAAAAACATCCACCAACTGCCTCATAACTCGCATTGTGCTACAAATACATATCATAGAAAACAAGGTCTCAAGAGGACTAAAATTTATCCTCTATCTCAGCCAAAATTTTTAGATGAGGTCACAAATTTGGAGCCTCAAATCTGCACAAAAAAACCATAAAACCTTCACATTGTACCATAAATAGAAAATGCCACAAATACACATCCAAATATCGACCTCCTTTGTATGCTAGAGCAAGGGTATATGAGATGTTTCTCTTCCTTTTATTCTTAACCTTGTTCTCCTTACCTTCTTCACTTAAAACAAAGCTATGTGATGTGATCAAAGTGTGTCCTTAGAGTAGAGAAAATATGCTTATTTATAGATTTCTAACCATGTGAAAGGGTGTGTCTCATGGGTTGATCAACTTGAATCTTGGATGGTCAACTTGGTCACTTGTGGAGGCAAATGCAAAATTTAAATTTTCATTTTTTTTACTCTTGAAGAGCATGCTTTATAAAAGAAAACTTTTGAATACAAATAAATATTTTCCTTTTTCTTGCAAGCATAAAGAACATGCTTCATATAATTTTCTTTTGCAAATATAATTTATATTTTTCATCATTTCATGTACACATGATACATTATGAAGATCAAACATAACTACAAAATTCAATAATAAATCCACTGTAGGTTGTGTTTGTTGAGAATTTCTTAGAGGTGGAGGCACCCGGGTATAGTGGGTTGATAACACTTGATGATAGTCCAAAGGGGTGGGCTGAGAACACATGTGTAAGTACCACTGAAAAGTTGTTGGAAAGTGCACTCATATTCCTACAAGAGTAACACATCTGATAAAACCTCCTTATTATTAGGTATATCTCCCTCTTCAAGTCTAATTAAGACCCTCTCTTTTAAATCCCTAGATTTGTTTGGATGTTTTATTATAATCCCCTCTATGTAAATGAGGATGTTACCTACCTTATGTGTGATCATCGATAGTTGGTGAGTGGAGGTGAGGTTTACATCGAGACACCCTATTTCAGCTGATAATATCGATTTTAAATTCCTCTAAAAGCACTCTACCTTAAGCTCTAGAATCTGGCTCAGGGGTGATTGGCTACAAGAAAGACCACAATGTAGTCCAAGGATTCAAAAGTCCCAGTCTCAGTTTCCAGTCATTTGAAGTGAGTAAGATAAGTTTCTTACTTGTATACTTGATGCATTGAAAAGATGAACATTGTTTTTGTGTCATGCTTTCATGTTTTAACAATATTAATGTGGGAATACGTTATTTCTTTCTGTCTATTATGAGATTCCTTATGTATGTGTAATTCTCATGATTATAAGGGTTCAAGAGGCATTTATGTTGTGCTAATATGTTCGTGAAGTGCAAATTGTTCATATGGTTCCATGTGATTTCATAATGTGGTCGACCAAGTTGTTACATTGTGTGCATCCCTCGATGATTAATCTAGTTGATGAGAAGGCCAAGTCAATAATGGTATAAGAGGGTGGTTCTTGCATTCTTGAACATTTAGTGTAAATAAGCTAAGGCACGATCTAGAGGTCATAACCTAGTGTAGCTTCACTCTGGGTTGACCGAAGGGTACTGAAATTTTACAGTCCCTTGAGGCTCAAGTCGAGTCAACAAGTTGTGTCGTGTGCATAATGTTAGTTTTTGTAGCATCAGATAGGTTTTCTAATATCGAATTTCATTATAGAGGCTTAGAATCACTGGATATCCAAAACCCAATTTTTTTTTTAAGAGAAGACACCTAGTGTTTAGAGGTGATTTAGCCAAGCAAATCCCAATACGACTGGCCCTTTTGGTAACAATCTGTGGAGCGTGGACTGAGGTCTCACCCGAAGTAGTATGGGAGGGTGCTAGGACCAGTTTTCCGCACCCTGGGGATGTCTGATGGTCTTCTGGAGGTCCGTGGTTTGACCCTGCATGCACGTTGCTACGTGCACTTGTTATTCCTTCGCAACCTGTGATGTTGTTTATGCGCAGCCCTACTGAGGGTGCAACCCGTATAATACCCAAGTTCATTGCTATTTAATCTGTTATTACCCTATTACTTAACTTGTGTGTGTAAGATTAATGGTTATTAAAACATATTCAACTATCATATCAGTGCGTGCGATAAATAAACCAATATAAACATAAAGAAGGAAATGTAAAACAAATACACAGAAATAAGAATCAACTTCTCTTTATTAATCTTCAAACTCGATTACAAACTCGACACCACCATGTGTATTCAACTACAGGGGTCCACGCACTCAGCTCCGGACTCTACTAGGCCTTTGCACACTCAGATGTAGAGCCTCACTCTATTTATACAATCCCATGGTCTGCGAACCATGGGTAGGCCGACATGACTTTACATTACATTACAATATTTTAGGGCAAACAACCCTATGACTCATCCTATACTTCGCGCTCCGCTCCCGCAATTTGCGGAGTCTTACAAAACCTTTGACTAAAACTTAGGCTTTGAGCCCAAGAACATGTTGTGGGGGTATTCCATGCCAAACATGCCCTCAACACAATCATCGTGACTCATCCCAAGTGACTTTTCTAATGCGACGACCTTGGCACGGAGCCCTTCCAATTGGTCTCGTACTACTCGGAGATCTGCAGTGCACTGTTTTGTGGTTTGTTGGACCCGCTGTATTCTTGCTTCTGAATCATCCGCATCTAAATCATGTCCTTTCTTTGGTACCAACTTCTGGTGTGTGTGTTTATAGTCCCACGCCTTTATTCGGCTCCTTGGGTCGCGAAGACTATGCTACGGTTGGTTAGTCAAAGAGTCGGCCCACTTGTGTAGGGTTTCAAGCGGCTACCATTTACTTTGCCTGGGAAGGCTTCTCCATTGAGTTTGACTAGCTAGACCGCGCCTCTACCTATGACCTCCTTTACCACATATGGTCCCAACTAGTGCATTCGGAATTTTCCCAAAAAAATTCAAACTTACTATCATATAGTAGAACTAAGTCATTTACCTTGAAGGTGCACAACTTGATATGGTGGTCGTGTGAGGCCTTTTCACACTGCTTTTGTACCTGCTAGTGAAATCCACCCAGAAACTGTTCTTCCTCGAGTTCTTCTAATTGCGTGAGCCTTTATTCTAGAGCTTCATGGTTCGTCATGCCTGTGAGCGTTGTTATTCATAGACTAGGTATGATGTATTCCATTAGCATGACAGCTTATGTACCATAGACTAGCCGAAAGGGTGTCTGTCCCATCATTTTCTTGCACATTGTCCTGTATGCCCATAACACAGCAGGTATGCACAAGTCCTAGTCATTTCGTTGCGCGTTACATACTTTGGTCAACACAGTCTCCAGTGTTTTATTGAATGCCTCTACTATCCCATTGGCCTGTGGGTGGTACGGTGTACTTTTCTAATGATACACTTGGAATTCTTCTGTGAGCACGTTGATGGTTTCATTCAAGAAATGTGTTCTACGATCACTCATTAAGATTTTCAGATAGCCAAATCGTGTCAACACATTTTCAAACAAAAACTTTGTAGCCATAGCGGCCGTGCAGTCCTTGATTGACTGTGCTTCCACCCATCATGTCAGGTACTCTATCGCAGTGATGATGTAGCGCACACCCATCTTTCCCTGAGGTTTCATCAGGCCCACAAAGTCGATTTCCAAGTTCTCAACGATTGTAGTGCCATTTGGGTATTTAGTGGCACCTCATCCCTTCGTGATGGTTTTCCCATCCTTTGACATATATCGCAAGCCTTACAGTGTGCTTACGAATCCTGGTATAGGGTCGGCCACCATAACCCTGCGTGAAGAATCTTTTGTGCAGTTGTGCGTCCTGCATAGTGTCCTCCTGCATCCCCCGATGGTTAATCTAGTTGATGAGAAGGCCAAGTCGATGATGGTATAAGAGGGTGGTTCTTGCATTGTTGAATGTTTAGTGTAAATAATCTAAGGCATGATCTAGAGGTCATAATCTAGTGTAGCTTCACTCTGGGTTGACCAAAGGATACTGAAATTTTATGGTCCCTTAAAGCTTGAGTCAAGTTGACAAATTGTGTAATGTGCATAATGTTAGTTTTTTAGCATTAGATAGGTTTTCTAATATCGAATTTGGTTATAGAGGATTACGATCACTGGATATCCAAAACACATAAATTTTTTCAAGAGAAAACACCTAGTGTTGGCTTGTATGGGCCTGACCCAGGTTCACAGGTGATTTAGCCAACCAAATCTCGGTACTATTGGCCCTTTCGACAACAGTCCATGGAGTGTAAACTGAGGTCTCACCCGAAGTAGTATGGGAGGGTGCTAGAACCAGGTTTCCACACCCTGGGGATGTTTGATGGGCTTCTGGAGGTCCGCAGTTTGACCCTGTGCGCATGTTGCTATGCACACTTGTTATTCCTTCGCAACCTGTGATGTTGTTTCTACGTAGCCCTAGTCAGGGCGCAACCCGTATAATACCCAAGTTCCTTTCTATTTAATCTGTTATTACCCAATTACTTAAATTGTGTGTGTAATATTAATGGTTATTATAGCATATTCAACTATCATATCAGTGCACGCGATAAATAAACCAATATAAACATAAAGAAGGCAATGTACAACAAATACACAAAAATAAGAATCAAATTCTCTTTATTAATATTCAATCCCGATTACAAACCCAACACCGCCCTGCGCACCTAGCTGTAGGGGTCTGCACACTCAGCTGCGGACTCTATTAGGCCTCTGTGCACTTAGATGCAGAGCCTCGCTCTATTTATACAATCCCATGGTCCGTGAACCATGGGTAGGCCGACATGACTTTACATTAAATTATAATATTTTATGGTGGACAACCTATGACTCATCCTATACTTCTCGCTCCGCACCCGTAATTCGCGGAGTCTTACAAAACCTTTGACCAAAACTTGGGCTTTGAGCCCCAGAACATGCTATGGGGGGATTCCATGCCCAACATGCCCCCAACACAATCATCATCACTCGTCCCGAGTCACTCTACTAGTGCAGAGACCCTGGCGCAAAGCCCTTCCAACTGGTCTCATACTACTCGGAGGTCCATGACACATTGTTCTGCAGTTTGCTGGACCTGTTGTATTCTTGCTTCTGAATCATCCATGTCTAGATCGTGTCCTTTCTTTGGTACTGGCTTCTGGTGCATGTGTTTATAGTCCTGCACCCTTGTCTGGCTCCTCGAGTCATGAAGATTATGTTGCAACCGGTTAGTCAGAGAGTCAGCCCACCTGTGTAGGGTTTCAAGCGGCTGCCATTTACTTTGCCTAGGAAGGGTTCTCCATTGAGTTTGACTAGCTGGACCGTGCCTCCGTCTGTGACCTCCTTTACCACATATGGTCATAACTAGTGCATTTGGAATTTTCCCAGAAATTTTTCAAACTTACTATCATATAGTAGCACTAAGTCGTTTACCTTGAAGGTGCACAACTTGATATGGCAGTCATGCGAGGCCTTTCATGTTGCTTTTGTATCAGCTAGTGAAATCTAGCCAGAAACTGTTCTTCCTCGAGTTCTTCTAATTGTGCGAGCCTTTCTTCCAGAGATTCGCAGTCCGTCATGCCTGTGAGTGCTGCTATTCGTAGACTAGGTACGATGTATTCCATCAGCATGACAGCTTCTATACCATAGACCAGCCGAAATGGTGTCTGTCCCATCAGTTTCTTGCACATTGTCGTGTACACCCATAACACAGTAGGTACACGCAAGTCCCAGTCGTTCTGCTATGTATAAAATAATTTGGTCAGTGCAGTCTCCAGTATTTCATTGAATGCCTCTACTGTCCCATTGGCCTGTGGGTGGTACAGTGTACTTTTCTAATGATACACCTGGAATTCTTTTGTGAGTGCGTTGATGGTTTCATTCAGGAAGTGTGTTCCGCGATCACTCATTAATATTTTCAGACAGCCAAATCGTGTCAAGACATTTTCGAACAAAAACTTTGCAGCCGTAGCAGCCGTGTAGTCCTTGACTGGCTATGCTTCCGCCCATCGTGTCAGGTCCTCTGTCACGGTGATGATGTAACGCATACCCATCTTTCCCTGAGGTTTAATCGGGCCCACAAAGTCGATTTCCCATTTCTCAAACGACTGCAGTGTCATTTGGGGATTTAGTGGCACCTCGTCCCTTTGTGATGGTTTTCCTGTCCTTTTACATATATCACAGGCCTTACAGTGCACTTTCGAATCCTGGAGGGTCGACCACCATAACCCTGTGCGAAGAATCTTTTGGGCGTTCACGCGTCCTGCATAGTGTCCTCCTGCAGCGCCCCCATCTGCTTCCACGGGGATTTGACCTCGTTCAAATTCAAGTACGTATCTGTGCAATATCTCACTGTTGCCCATCTTGTAGAGGTGCCCCATGATGATAGAAAAGTCCACCGTGTGCACCACCAATTCCTTCTTCTGTTGGATTGATTACTCCTTCGACACAGTTCCTGTTGTTAGAAAATGGATTATATCTTCGAAGTGTCCGTCCACGACGCGCACTGCAAAGAGTTGTGCATCAGGTAGTCCCTCCTCCAAATTTGTTGGTTCCTCGCTTGTCTCAATTCGTGACAAGTGGTCTGGTCCTGCATTTAAACATCTCGGCTTGACTATGACCTCAAAATCATATTCTTGAAACAGTAAAAGCCATCTACATATTTGCCCCCCCAATACAAGCTTGTTCACCAGGTATTTCAACGCGGAATGGTTGGTATACATCTTGAAATGTCCTCTAAGTAAATAGTGTCAGTATTTTTGGAGTGCATACACCATTGGCAACCCCTCACACTCATTGGTAGAATAGTTATTTTCTACTTTGGACAATCTTTGACTCACAAACACGATTGGGTGATCTACACCCTTCGCACCTTCCTGTGTGAGTACGGCTCACAACGCAATACACTCTGCATCAACATGTACATGAAATTCCACGTCCCATTTTGGGATGACCAGGATGTTAGTAGAGGCTAGTTTCCCTTCAGGATATCCAAACTCTTCATGCAATCATCATTCCATCAATATCTAACATCTTTTTTCAATAGCTTTTCCATTGGCGCGGTTATTTGGGCATGAATTTTGATGAACTTCCTATAGTGTCCAGTGTGTCCCAAGGTAGCACGCAATTGTTTAACACTTCATGATGCTTCCAAATTTAGGATAACGACAATCTTCGCAGGGTCCATCATCAGTCCTTGTTTGCAAACCACATGCCCCAGCAGGTTTCCAAAGGGAACGAGGAATGTGCACTTCTTAAGGTTCAACACAATCTAGTGTTGGCGGAAAGTATCTAGCATCAAGCATAAGATCGCTACATGATGCTTAACTAATCCAAAGACAATCCAATCATCCAGATTGACCTCCAAAAACTTGCGGATGTATTCTTTGAATGCGGCTACCACAATGCGTGAAAATATAGCTGGCACGTTCTTCAATCCAAATGGCATCACGGTGTATTGAAAGCAGCCCCATTTTGTTGCGGAGGTCATCTTACTCCTATCTTCCAGCACAATCTTAATTTGATGGTACCCTGAGAACCCATCCATGAATGAGTATGCTTCTTGACTGACAACATTCTCTAGTACTTCATATGTGAATGGTGTTGGGAATGGATTGTGTACACAGGCATCATTCAGCTTCCTGAGGTCTACGCATATTCTTATTTCACCCTTCGACTTTTTTTTCCTGTACTACCATAGGACTCACCCAATCGGATTCTTCCACTGGTTCAATAATTTCGGCTGCGAGCATTTTGTCTAATTCCTCGTGGACCTTTTCTTTATACTTTGGATTCAAGCGGTAAGGCCACTGCTTAATTGGCTTCGTGTCTGGTTTCAGGGTGATCTTCATCATCCCTAAATCGCCAACGATCCCTTTTAAGTCCGTAATTTTGATCGGGAACAAGTCTTGGTATTCACGAAGTAACTTAGTGACCTTATCAACTATGGCATTGTCCCAATAGTCCCCAAGTGTTGTGTACTTTGGCTCTGCCTCCATTCCAATGTTAACCTACTTTATCTTTAGCGGCGCGGTGATGTCGAGGTCTTCAAGTGGTCTGCAAATCTCATGACAGCCTTCTATTTCTGAAATGTTAATGTTCTATGTGTCCTCATCATCCTCTTCAACATTTACGTTATAAAACTCCAGTGCGTCGCTTAACTGTGTCGCCCATTCTAGCTGAAGTACTCCCATTGGCTCCTGTGGTATTTTGAAGATAGCGACTTTTACTGCTTGCAGCGCATCGTCAATAGTATCCAACCAATGATCTTCAAATTTGAACATTAACAAAAATCCCTCACACAAGACATCCCATTCGCCCATACCACGAAGGAGCTCTATCTCAGTATACCAATTCATGGGTATGACGTCCAGGGTATGGTAGAATAAATGTACCCATTTAGGCTGTGGCTCTTCCCCATAAACCTTGGTCCATTTTGCGAGGTGCGTGCACGGATCATCTCATATGTCATATTTGTCTACTAGTCATATTTGTGGTTTTCCAAAATGTAGGCGCATCATCCTTCTGCCTCCACGCCAGTCCCCAAAATTTCCTTGATGCGTACCCCACCATTGTGTAGGTGTGTTGCGCAGTGCCCACTTTAACACATCAAATTACTGTTGTTCTGGAACTTTTCTTTCAAATTTTCTCATGAATTCATCCACCGCTAACAATCCATCATATTTCACAGCTCCCTTGCCTCTGTTGTCACACAACACAATGATCTGACATCATGTTGTAGTTCAGCGTTGTTGCTTCGGGCAGCCGATTTTGTCATCGCTCTATCTCTTCGTTTGAATCCGAAGTGTAGGAGCTTTTATGCTCCCATGAAATCCTTCCATCTACAGTTGGATTCAACCAATCTTCTTCTCACACATTTATCTTGTAAATACAATCGAGATCGTCATCACTATCATTGTCGTGCACCGGTTCAATGTATTGCGCTGCTTCGGTTGGATCTAGCTGTACTACCATGTGTAGTGACTTTTTGTCAAAGATCATTTTTCACTTCTTCAGATTGATGACTCTGTTCATATCGGTGGCCTAGTCTATTCCTAGTAGCACAGGATAGGGATTGATGTCATCGAAAATCTCTATCACGTCAAAATCCTCCTGCACGTTCGCACCTTCAATATCGATTGTTACCCTTTGCAATCTTCCCATGGGAAAAATCTTTTGCTAGTTTTCCATTTGAAACTGAATAGGGGACCATTGTAATGCGGGTCTGCCCATGCATTCCCATGTTTTCTTTGGTAGTACATTCGCATCTGAACCCAGATCCAAGATTACCTGATCCATTTCATACGCACATATTTGCGCAGTCAACCTCATTTCCCTTCCTGTGCGCAATGCATGCTTTCCAAGTTTCCAGACCACACGTGGTTCTCCTGACTCCGTGCACCTAGTGATAAGTTCTTGTAGTCCTTTGATTGCCTTGTTGTCGTGCAGCAATTTCATGCATGTCTCCAGAAAGGTAGTGAGAATTGAAGGATCCATCCCTGGTTCTATTTGATTCTTACTACCTGAAGGGGAGACCTTAGTGAATCTCTTCTTAGCTTCCATGAATGTCTCCTTCACGTGTTCGAAATCAATCTCTGGTTCCTTTGTAGGAGCCTTGCGAACCCACACACTTTCTTCTGGCTGCTTCCCTTTATCATCTCCCGTGGTCATATCGCTCCTGAGCATAATGTTTATATTCAGGTCTTCTTCGCATGGCTTAGATCTCATCATCTGTAAATTCTGAGTTGGAGGGGGCTGGAGTACCCCCTTTTCACACATCCTTGCTATCAGCGAAGGATAGTCTTCTGACTCAAGATCAAACTGATTATAATAACAACATGATATTATTTTCGGGTTTGTACAATCATGGGCATAATGCCCTGGCCCTCCGCAATTGTAACAAATTACTTGTCTACGACCCCTTCCTAGCCCCATTCCGCCTTGACCCCGACTGCACCCCTGAAATCCAGCTCACGCCATCCCTGCATTTGGGTCAAGGGCTCACATTTTAGTCTGCACCCTGTAGGTAGGGGTCTGATCCATCATTATTTCATAGCTTCGACAGGTGCATTCATCATGGTCTATCGACCTGCAAAAATTACAAAACAATTGCTGGGACATCTGCGTATAATTCTGCAATAGATGACAATTTTCCATAGTGTTTTTTCCTCCTATCTGATAGATCACGCACCATAGGGTAGACATCACACTTGGCCCTGCCTATGCCTCCAGTCTCAATAGCATCAACTGTCCTCCTGCTAAGTAGTTCGCGAACATTGGACAGTGGTCCTTGTTGTGACCTTAGCCTTTGCATTTTATGCACCATACTTCCTCACACACCTCCGGCCGAGGTGTCCTATCCTGTTTCAAACTTTGCATTTCCAGACACAGATTCCACAGTTGTGTGTGGATTTGTTGGACTCCCAACCCAGGGTCTTGTATAGGGGTCTCGTGTAATCTCATTTTTATTTCCAACACTTCGATCTGGGTGGAAAGTTTTTGCTGTGACAGCGCCATCCTTAAGTGTGGTGTAAGTGAGGCCACAAACCATGCGTGATGTTGTGCATATGTTAATGTCATATTGGCTTCACGGATCATACTCTTCAGCCTTTGGTCTAGATCCCAGGGGGTCTCGCCCAGGAGCATCACGATCTCCTTAAACCCGATGATTGATTGGGTTTCTGATTTTTGCCTGCTAAGTTTCCTGTTTAGCGCAACCTAGATCTCTGCGATGCCTGCGTTTAGGTGTCATTAGAATGCTTGATATACCGCGTTAATGCGCGATCCTGCAGTGTGCTCACCAGCGTAGCCTTTTTAATATCTTCATCCATGACACCTTGTGCTTCCCATACTGCTCTTACCACAAACCAGAATTGGTCCGGATCTTCATTCCCTACTCCTCTAAACACCAGTAGTTTGATTGCACTCGCCATACTGAACTATGGTGGTGGCGGAGGTGGGGTGGGTGGAAATGGAGTTGAGGAGGGTGAGACGGGTGGCAGTGTGGGTGGAGGTGGTAAACGCGGAATGCACTGCCTTATCAGACAGACTACACTTCTTGGAGAAACTTTCACGAGCTCTTCCTTGCTTTCCCGCAAGGGTGAAATTAAGGGATTGTTTTCCAACTCTTCACTACTTCCGCTTCTCTAGTTCTTCCCGCTTCGCGTAGTTCCAAACATTAATTTATTTTCATAACCCACTTTTCTCACAATAGCATCTTAATCCATTTGTTCAAAGATTTAATATACTTACCTCATTGTCCCTTAAGAAAATGTCGTTCTGCCTCATTATAGCTGATGGTCATATCTCGCGAACTCAATGATAAATCCTCCTATTATTCGATCGAGACAATGGTCCACAACTCGCGCTATCTTATCTCCCCATGCTTCTATTCTACGCACTACTTCCAAATTCCACAATAATGGTTTGTCGAGCCTACACCTTCCCTGGCTATCTTCTAACTTCGTGATCCACTCATATAGTTCAGAAGGAAAGGATGCGAAGAAAATTTCGTGGATTTTCGTATACAAGTAGTGCTCCAACCACTGTTCCTTAGATACTCGCGGATTTCTATTCTCCTGCGCCGTGAACTCTTGAATCTTCTTGTCCAACCACTCTTCAATTTATTTCTTTGTTGGATTCTAGTGGCATGACATCAAACATCCTTTATGCAGATCCTGGTCTCGGCAATGGAATCATTTGTTGGCTTGTATGGGCCTGACCCAAGTTCAGAGGTGATTTAGCCAAGCAAAATCTCGATACTACTGGCCCTTTTAGAAATAGTCCACGGAGCGTGGAGTGTTGTCTCACCCAAAGTAGTATGGGAGGGCGCTAGAACTAGGTTTCCGCACCCTAGGGATGTTTGATGGGCTTCTGGAGGTCTGCGGTTTGAGCCTGTGCACACATCGCTACGCGCACTTGTTATTCCTTCGCAACCTGTGATGTTTTTTCCGCGTAGCCCTACTCGGGGCGCAACCCATATAATACCCAAGTTCCTTGCTATTTAATCTATTATTACTCGATTAGTTAACTTGTGTGCGTAAGATTAATGGTTATTACAACATATTCAACTATCATGTCAGTGCGCGCAATAAATAAACCAATATAAATGTAAAGAAGGCAATGTATATCAAATACACATAAATAAGAATCAACTTCTCTTTATTAATCTTCAATCCTGATTATAGACTTGACATCGCTTTGACATCGCCCTACGCACTCAGCTGCAGGGGTCCACGCACTCAGCTGTGGACTCTACTAGGCCTCTGTGCACTCAAATGCAGAGCCTCTTCCTACTACTATGACCCAATACACCTAGAATCCTACTCTAATCTCGAATCATTCATACTCTTTTATCTCATTCCTTAGCTATCTTTAAAACTCATAGCCTCGCTCTATTTATACAATCCCATGGTCCGCGAACCATGGGTAGGCCGACATGACTTTACATTACATTACAATATTTTAGAGTAGACAACCCTATGACTCATCCTATATTTCACGCTCCGCGCCCGCAATTCGCAAAGTATTACAAAATCTTTGACCAAAACTTGGGCTTTGAACCCCAAAACATGTTGCAGGGGGATTCCATGCCCAACACCTAGAGATGGCTCAATTAAGTTAATTAATCAATAATTAAATATTTCCTACATCTAACATAGTAAAAGTGGTTAATTAACAAAAATTAATTAAGAAATGTGATATTTCTCTAGAAAATAACATGGATCAACTTAGAGATGATATCAGTGATTGATGGGGATTTAATCATGGTTGTTGTTGAACCAACAAGAGATTATAAGAGGAGGTCGATGGGGTTGGATCAAGATAGACTAGTGATCTAGGTAGATCGAATTTCTTAGAGAGTAGAGCTCAGTTGGAGGAGTTCTATCTAGTCATCAAGTGGTAGTGACTGAAGGAGAAATGTAGTGACTAAGGGAGAAGCATAGTCATTTCCAGTAGAGTTTCTCAATAGTAGAGAAGTAGTAGTTGGGAGGCAAAATTATTTCTGCAGAGAGTTTGAGCAGCCAGAAACCATAGTTCAAAGTGTTAAAAAGTGATCGTTTCAGTTGCAAGAGGTCGAGAGATCACCTAGAAGGCAAAGAGAATCACGTCTAGGGCTAAAGGGGGGCTTGAAGACTCATCCAAAGCAAGCTAGAAGGAAGTGTGAATTAATTGGTCCGAGAAATGAACATTTTTTGCCAGTGTGAGTTATTGGGAGGAAGTGCGAGCAGAGCCACAAGGGCCAAGTTTGGTTGCATAAGGGAGGAATTTCTTCGAAATATTTTTGTCAGTATATTTTGCAGTAGGATAGACAGGTTGGAATCCAAATTTGTACTCATAAATTTTGGTACTACATAATAATATTAAAACCCTCATCTTCTACATCACATTGGGTTTTTCTGTGGACATTTATTGAAAAATAAATTTGTCAAATTTATTTCATGTGAGATTTATATTTCTCAGTTCCAACATTTTATTTTCCATAGCATTTTAATTTGTGGAGAATTCCAGTGTGATTTATTTTTTGTTTTATGGAGAAAATAAATTGTAAAATTAATCAGTTAGGAGAATAAATATCTAATTGTTGCATTTCAAGTAATTTTACATGGTATCAGAGTATTGAAGATCATATAAGAGTCTCAAAAGTGAGAGGGAGAAATTTTGCAGTTCACTCATATGCAGGGAATTTTTTCTAGATTTGCACAAATCCTGCCAAGCATTGCAAATTTTTGGGAAAAGGGTTCGATTTCCTGGAGCAGGTTTCTAGGAAAGATCAAAATAGTCTAGTAGGATTTCCAACAAGAAATGTTGTTGCCAGAAAGTAGTTTTAGTAGGAAGATTAGTATTTTCATTGAGCATATTTGGGCATAATGATTTTGTATCTAGACCATCAGTAGTAGATCATCACTGCTTGGAAGATAAAAGCACACACAGAGGAATTTCTCAGAGGGTTTCCATATTCAGGTATATGGAGGAAATATGTGATTTTTAGTCGCAGGTGGTAGTAGCAGCTAGCAAAACTACGTATTCCATGAGGGAGTATAAGTAGAAAAGTGAGAAACCAAGTAGGAAAGGAAGGAGATTCCTGTTTATTTTCCCAGTTGTGAGTTTTTCATAAAATGGCTTCAGCAAGACTTCGAGATCAGGATAGCCTAGATGAAGCCTCAAATAGTTGTCTCTGGAAATCCATAATGTATTTCATGCTAGATGAGAATGGTATGAAGAAGTATGCAAAAATGGCAATCACCATACCTATAGATCCTGATCAGCTAGAGAATTACAATAAGGAGATGGAAAAGGTAAATTAATTGATCCTTTATGGCATTCATGATCATATAGTCTCACACTTAGTAGCCAAGAATACAACCAAAGAAATGTGGGATTCAGTTCCCCAACTTTTCATGAATCCTTCAGAGAATTGCAAAATGCTCTTGAAAGAGAATTTGAGGCTCACCAAGATGAATAAGGGTGAAGGAGTTACTCCTTATCTCACTAGGATTCAGGATGTTCGAGACAAGCTTGCCATTGTAGGAGAATCACCTCAAGAGAGTGAGCTGGCGCATACAACTCTCAATGGTTTCACTCTAGAGTGGGCTACTTTCCTTTAGGGTATCACTAGACAAGATCAGCTACCAGGTTGGGATCATTTGCAAGTAGAATTTACGCAAGAGGATATGAGTATTTCTCTAGGGAAGAGTAGTATCAGTGGAAGTAGTAGCAAAGGATTGAAGGGTGTGAAGGAAGATGATAACATAGCCCTTGGATTGAAGAGGAAGGCAAAGAAAGGTCCCAATCATGGATGAGTCTCCCAAGGAGGAGAAAAAAAGAAGAAGGATCTATCAAATATTAAATGCTTCAGGTGTGTGATGAGCACTAGTATTGCAACAAGAATGTTGCAACTCCTGCAGCTACCAACTTTACTTTATCAACTCGAGGTTCATACAAACCTGAAGGTAACAGTGTTGTATATACAAATAGATGCAATGGTGTTGGTGATAGACCACTAGGGTTTCTCAAACCAGCCTTCTATTGATTCAAAAGAAGCTTGATTACCAATGAGAAAAAGGGAAATTTACACTAAATGAAATCTTGTCTACTGTAGTAATGAAAAGACTGAAATCAAATGCTTAAACGCACCATTCATCTAACTAACTACTAAGATTCTTTGCTTCAAAGGAATGTTAAGTTAACATGTGTGTAACCCTACTTCCCTAGGCATGCAATTTGAAACATCCAAACATTCTACTACTGTGCATGTAAATGAATACAATAACTCAGTTTTCTTTTTGTCTTTTTATGTGAAAATGTGAATGTTAACTTCTCTTGGAAATGTATTAGGTGGATTAGGGATGATGGTGAATGGTCATATGGCTTGGGAGGCAAGTAGGTGTCTGCTCCTATCTTTCTAGGTTATTTTTCCACAATTCGGCCTCAAAACAGACCACTATAGGTCGACCTACAAGATGTCCTAATTCCTCCTACAACATGTCCTAATGCTCCTATAAGATCCAACTGAGAGCAAAAGGATGGATTTGGAAGGTGGTGTAGGGCTTAGGGAAGGTGAATGGTGGGAGGAATGAGGCAAAGGAGTGGCTAGGACTCCTTCAAAGCTCAAAACAGATTTTGTGGGATGGTTGGATTTGCTCAACAAGCTTGGATAAATGTTATTATGGAATGATGAATTTGGTGAGGGACTCAGTGGAAAAAGTGATGATCATGGATGGATGATGTTATGATGGGGTTGCTGGTCATGAAATATATCTACACTACTGAAACTCTTGCACTACATCAATCACTGACATTTATTCATGAATCATGTAAACAAGAAAGATCTTCAATGAACTAAAGAAAACAAAATTTCATTATCTAGTTGCCTATTTCATGCATGGGAAAACTTGCAGAGTAATGTGAATCCCTTATGAGATCTAATGCAAGGCTAAAGATGTCAGAAATGAAAATTAAATCCTATTCTTGAAAACTAGTAAAATGCTGGCCTAAGTAACAAAAAACCCTAAATTCCATGAGAAATCAAAATTTTGTCTTTTTAGGGATGCATAGGAGTTCTTTCCTAAAACCATGGTACCTGAAGGGAGGAGTGAGGCAAAATTCACCTACTAACAACCTTTTTGATATTCCTTTATCTTCCTAAGCTACTACTAAAGCAATGCACAAATGGAAGCAAACTAATCAAATCCACAACTACTTGCAATGAAATAATGCTAAAAGCAATTCAACATTTAATCTATGAAATCAACTAAGCATACAAATACAAGAAGAGGAGCCTTTGCTGCTAGGGTTGGGCCCTAACCCAAGAGCTTCATCCCTTTAAGTCAACTCAGTGCTAGATCAAGGAATTTTCATTCTCATTATCATATTAAAAAATTACATAACAATGTCTTCCACAAGTCCTGAACTCGAAAAATTCTTAGTGCTTTTACATCAAAAATTCAAATCCTAATGAGGCTCTAGGCCTTCTCATTTATACAACTGAAGTCTCCAATGACTTCCTTAAATATAGGGAGGCTCGGCTCCCAAAATCAAGATGTATCGGTTCTTTAATTGTCACTGGCTCGGCTGCCTTTTGATCTTCATGACTTGGTTGCTTGCCACTCCGAGCTAGTGTGATTTGTAGGAGGAATATTCAAATGAGTCAAGAGTAAATGAGGAGGATATATCTCCTACAGTCTCTCCTCCTTGTCTCATTCAAGTTTATTCCCTTAATTAGCCAAATTTCCATGATTTTTTTTCAAAAGCCTTCAATCAATGCACATTAGTCCACTAGACATAACATCTCACTTTTACTCATCTCCTTAAGCAAAATATAATCAAAATATGTAAGGAATTATGAGAAGAGTTTATTTAAATAAGCTTGGAGGTGTATTAAGGTCCATATAGTTACCCAATGATGAGGCTCATCAATATGGTGAGTTTAATCACTACAATACCCAGTGTCTAAAGAGGAAAAAGGATAAGAAGGAGAATCAAAGGCAAGTAATAGCTTTAGTAGAGATTGATGATTTGTCTTCCAGGCTGGAGGATGAATTCACTTTGTATGTAGCTATACCTCTAGGAGAGAGGTGCGGAGACATAAAGATCTGTTTCACAAAGTAACAGAGAATTTGGGTAGGGTTCAAGGAGGACTAGCATCATATAAGTGTTTCCACTTGGATCATTACCCTTGCTATAAGGGCCCACACTATATAGTAGTAGATGGATCAGTTTTAGTTGGCAAAAACAAATCTTAAGGGATAGTTGTAGTCATATGTTGAGGGGCACAGAGAAGTTGCAGTGCAAGCAGTTACTCAGTGGATAATGCAGTGGCTAGTAACAATCACAGACTTAGGAGACAATTGTAGAGACAATCCAGAGACACAATTGATTCAAATATTTTTTCTCAGTTGTAGTAGTTGCAGCAGTAGTAGCAACATGAGATCAGTTGTAGCGTAGAGAAAAGTTGGCAGTAGTACAACTTGTATAGTGCAATTATGTTGATTTTTGGTAGCATCGAATGTGCTCTAGCCATGAAAATTGGTGGAGAGGCTAAAGAACATGAGATATCCAAGACCCATAAATGGTTTGGGGAATTCCACTCAGATAGAGAGATATTAAAATAATTAATATTTTTAATGGGATTCCTAAGTCTAAACTTAGGAAAATTGAAATATTAATGGGTATTAATATAAAACTGAGTGAGAATGTTCTAAATGACATGGATCAAGCCAAATATAATCTTAGTCATTGATTAGGGACTTAATCTCAATCGTTGAAGACTCAACATGAAAAGTATAAGAGGAGTCTTGAGGGTTAGTTGGAGATACACCAAGATTGATCAGTCAATTAGATTTTCTGGAGCAAGGCTTATTGAGAAAATTCGAACAAGTGATCTGAGTTGCAACAGGGGACAGAGAGTACATAGTAGAGAGGCAAAGATAGTGCTTGAGGGTCAGCGTAGTGATAGAAAGGCTACACATAGGAAGCTATAGCTATGTAGAGGCAATAGGAGCCATGTAGAGGCAACTAGAGACTACGTAGAGGTTGAGGGGCCTGCATGAGTGAATCAGAAGGCCAGAGAGTTGACGCAGAGACGTAGAAGGTTGAAAAAAGGGTTTAGGAGCTACGTAGAGGCCAACAGGGCTGACACAGAGCCTAGGAGAAGTGTCGAAAGGATTTTCACGGGGCAGACTAGTGCTGAGAAGCTGAATATCTGTCTCTGAGAAGAGGTATTACTATTGTGGAACAATCTCTGTTGGGTGAGCCAACCCTAGTTGTACTCAAGATTATGCATAATAAGAAAACCCTTAGAATTGTGGCACCAGTTTTCCCAAGTTGGGTTTTTCCGGGGACGATTGTCCAAAAATAACAATGTCCCTTGTGTGTTTATTCCACTATTTTAGTTGATGTTCTGTATATGAGTTAAGGTTGCATTTCTGTTTATTTTCAGTATTTATATGTATAAATAACTTGTTAATGGAATAAATAAATAGGTGAAATAAACCAGATAATGCAGTAGGATTTCTAACAGGTCGGACTTAGAAATTTCAACATGGTATCAAGGCATTACAAGTCACAGGAGGACTGAAGGCACCAATGCAATCAAAAGTATCTGCAACAGTAACAGCTATCCCAAGAGACAAAGATTCTCCTAAGAAGAAAGTAGTGGAAAAGGAGTGACGCAAAGGGCCCACGTCATCATTTCGAGCCAAAGAGAGGGTCAGCACAAAGGTAGAGAGAGGTAGAAGAGGCTCATGAAGAGCCATGTCATCCTACTAAGCCATGTAGGCTTGACACAGTTGGCTAGAGGAGTGATTCAACCCTTGTCGGGATTTCGTAGAGCTGGAATGCTCATTTTCTTCAGTTGTTGGGGCCTAGGGAGCTGTGGCTATATTTTGGATTGGGAAGGTGGTGGGGTGTTGTTTTTGTCGAAGTAGAATAGTACCTAACGAGACAAAACCAAGGTAGAGGGAGTCGCTACCTTGACATATTTCTAGCCAAGAAATCTAGATCTGAATTGCAGTCGCAAAGAGGATTGGAGAGGAGCGGTTCGACATTTGGCGGGAATATTTCCAGAAGGGAAATCAGGACTCAGAGGGAGTTTAGGAGAGAACTTCCAGGAGGTAAGTTGAGACTCAAAGGCATTCCAGAAGAGGAGCAGAGATGGCTGTGAACGGGCTGAGGGATCAGGACAGGTGGGACGGGGCTTCCAGCTTTATCATCTGGACGACCAACATCTTGGTAGTCCCAGATAGACATGGCATCAAGGGCTTTGCCTTGAGAACCGTAGTTATCCCAGTCAACCCAGCTGATAATGAGAAGTATGAGGATGCAATGGCAAAGGCAAAGTGCATAATCCTTGATGGGGTTAAGGATGATGTCGTTCCACGTATTGTTGAAAAGAACATAGCAAAGGAGATGTGGGATACTTTGATGACATTGTATCGGGGCACTTTCATGTAGTAGAAGACGCTATTGGAGAATCAGTTGCGGTTGTATTAGAGGTAGAAGGGGGAGCATATAGATCTATTCCTCCTCAGATTGCAGGAGATTCGTGACCAACTTACTTCCATAGGGTCCACACCAGATTAGGATTTCATGGTGAGAACCACCCTGAATTCAGTCTTCAAGGAGTGGGAGACATTTTTCCAAGGCATTTTGGGCAGAGCTACTCTTCCAGGATGGGAAGAGATGTGGGCAGCTCTTTGCCAAGAAGAGATCAAACAGTTGACCAAGACAGGGAGTAGTAGCAAGGGGAGTCGAATCAAGAAAGAGGAGGAGGACGATGCAACTCTGGCATCTGCAAGACAACAAGGGAAGAGGAAGAAGAAGGATATATCCAAGGTGAAGTGCTTCCATTGTGGGGATTTTGGCCATTATGCATCCCAATGTCCCAGGAATAAGAACAAGGGAGAGGCTTCTGACTCCGACGCAGCTTCGGCTAAAGTAGAGAAAGAAGTCTAGACTAATGAAAACTGTGCCATGAGTTCTCATGCACCTCTAGAGAAGAGGTGGGGTGACATCGAGATATAGTCAAGAGGAATACATAAGATGAGGGGTAGGATCCTTGAGGTTCCCAAACTCTTGGATCATATTCAACTACGGGAGCCCTGAATGAAAGTAGCAGGATGACGAATGTCGGGTAGAAGCAAGATGCGATTGAGTGACATGGTAGTGCTATAGTGGAGAGGTCTATAGAAATACAGTGGGGGTTGCAATAATACGAGAGGCACATAGGGGTTGCAACAGTGCAAGAGGCACAGAGGTGTTTGCAACAATGCGAGAGGCAAAGAGGTGGTTGCAATAGCAGAGGCAACAGAGGGAGCACAAGATAGCAGCAGAGGTAGATTTAGCATCATGAGGCTTCCAGAATGACAAGGATGTCAGTATTTTAGGTAGATCAATTACTTACTTCTCAGTGACTGAGTTGTAGTGCAGCAATTAGCAGTGGTAGTGCTAGGGGGCAGCATGGGCAGCATGTTGAGAGGGAGTTGTAGAACAAATGTAGCTGTGGCAGTGGCAAAGCCATGGGAAGAAATATAGGAAGTAGTAGTACAGTGGATGTAGGGCAGAAGGCCAAGCATTAGCACAAATACCAGTGCGGGAGGATCAATGTGATGTTCAGTGGTGGAGCATTACTAGAGCTCATTCCTCACTAAGAGGGAGTCTTGATTTGTGGTGGCATTGGATGTTATCTATCCATGAAAATTGGTGGAGAGGCTAAAGCACATGAGATCTCCAAGACCCAGAAATTTTTTGTGGGAATTCCACCCGATTAGAGAGATATTAAAATAATTAATATTTCTAATGAGGTTCCTAAGTTTAAACTTACGAAAATTAAAATATTAATGGGTATTAATATAAAACTCAGTGAGAATGTTATAAATGACATGGATCAAGCCAAATAGAATATTATTCATTGATTAAGGACTTAATCTTGGCTGTTAAAGACTCAAAAGGAAAAGTATAAGAGGAGGCTTGAGGGTCAGTTGGAGATACACCAAGATTGGTCAGCCAGTTCGATTTTCTAGAGCGGGGCTTGCTGAGAAAGTTCAAATAAGTGATCTAAGTTACAGCGAGAGGTGGTGAGTACATAGCATAGAGGTAGAGATAGTTCTTAAGGTTCATCACAGTGACAGAGAGGCTACACAGAGGCAACTAGAGCTACGCAGAGGCAGTAGGAGCCATGTAGAGGCAGATAGAGACTGCACAGAGGCTGAGGGCCCTGCATGGGTGATGCAGAAGGCCAGAGAGCTGATGCAGAGAGGTAGAAGGCTGATGTAGAGGGTTCAGAATCTACAAAGAGGCTAGCAAGGATGATGCAGAGCCTAGGAGAATTGCCGGAAGGATTTTCGTGGGGCAGACTAATGCTGAGAAGCTTAATATCTATCTCCCAAAAGAGGTATTACTGCCATGTAACAATCTCTGTTGAGTGAGCTAGTTCGGCACCCTAGTTGTGCTCAAGGTTCTGCATAATAAGAAAATCCTCACAACTGATGCACCAATTTTCCCATGTTGGGCTTTTCTAGGGACGATTGTCCAAAAATAATGGTGTCCCTTGTGTGTTTGTTCCAGTATTTTAGTTGATGATTTGTATATGAGTTAAGGATGTATTTGTGTTTATTTTAAGTATTTATATGTATAAATAACTTGTTAATGGAATAATCAAGTAGGTGAAATAAACCAGATAATGCAGTAGGGATTTATAATGGGACAGACTAAGAAATTTCAACAAGTTTCAGCAACAACCTAGATGCAAGGATGATTAAACTTACTGTGGAAAATGAATCAGAGTTATGCAGTATCTTGGTGGGAAGTGACAGGTTTTCATAGCTATGGGACATCAACAATTTGTATGGATGATGTTATGGAGATAGAATGAAAGAACACCTTCCTTGTTAAGAGGGAGTGTTATCTTTTATAGCATTGGACAAGTGTTCTAGTATCGACTTTGGTTAGAGAGGCTTATAAACACTGGATCTTCAGAACCCATAGAACATTCCAAGAGAAAACACCGAGAGATGGCTCAATTAAGTTAATTAATTAATAATTAAATATTTCCTAAGTGTAACTTAGGAAAAGTGATTAATTAACCAGAATTATTTGATAAAGGTAAGATTTCTCTAGAAACTCACATGGATCGACTTAGAGATGATCTTAGCGATTGATGGGGATTTAATCATGGATGTGGGATAGCCAACAAGATTTTATAAGAGGATGTTGATGGGGTTGGAGAAAGATACACTAGTGATCAAGGAAAAACAAATTTCTTATAGAACAAAGTTCAGCTGGAGAAGCATTTGAGCCAGTGATCGTGTGGCAGTGACTGAGGAATCACACATTGTGACTAAGGGAGAAACTAAGTCATTTCCAATAGCAGAGAAGTAGTAGATGGGAGGTTGAATTATTTTTGCAGAGAGGTTGAGCAGGCAGTGAGAGCAGTAAGAAACCCCAGTTCGAAGTGCTAGAAAGTGACCATTTTAGTTACAAGAGGCCAGGACATCACTTGATAGGCAGAGTGAGTCATTTCCAAGGCTAGAAGGAAGCATGATGACTCATCTAGAGCCAACTAGCAAGTAGTGGAAATTAATTTGGCAGAGCAATGTGCATTTCTATATAGTGTGAGTTGTTGGGAGAAAGTACGAGCAGTGCCAAAAGGGTTGATTTTGGTTGTAGGAGGGAGAAATTTCCTTCAAATAATTTTGGAAGATAATTTTGTTGGAGGATAGCTAGATTGGCATCCAAATTTGTACTTATAATTTTTTTTGTTGCATAATAATAATAAAACCCTCATTTTTTGAATCGTATTTCCTGCATTGGGTTTTCCTAGGGACATTTATCCAAAAAGAACCATGTTAAATTTATTGTGTGTGTGCTCTATATTTCTCAGTTCTAACATTTTATTTTATGCAACATTTTTATTTTTGAAGAATTGCAGTGTGATTTATTCATTGTTTGCCATAGCAAATAAATTGCATAATTATCAATTAAGAGAATAAATTTTTAGTTGCTGCAATTTAAGGAAATTTCACATATAATTAGAAATGCGTTGGAATTCCAAGTCGATGCTCCATAACTAGTGTGGGGTCCATTATGGGTGGACCCAAATTGTTGGTATGATATTTATTTAAGGTCATTGACTTATGAGGTCATGGCTCAATTGTTACTTATGTGTATAAAGTTGTCAACATAGGACATAGGTCTTGAAGAGCATGGGACACATTCATCTTGGTTTACTAGATGAAGGCTTAAAATGGTCTTGTGTAGTTGAGTAAGTCGATTGGTTTGAGTCACTTCGACTGGTCTTATCTAGTTGACGAAAAATTTATTGGGTCGAGTCGATCTAACTGATCTTATCCAGTCTACGTAAGTTGATTGGTTGAGTCATTTGTCTGATCTTATCTACTTGAGGTAAGTAAACTAGTGGGGTCATCTTCAATTGACCCAACCTAGTTGTGTTATGTTGAGATATAAGTATATGGCCTTATGGATGAGTAATCTCAAGAGAGATAACTCCCTTTTCTATAGCCATAAACATGCATGTAATGATAGTTCGAGTCAAGGCCTTAGAAATCTTAGGAGAGGCTATGCATTATATATATAGATAGATAACGTTGAAGGGCTTCACATTTGCTAAACATTTGAGAAAAGCATTGTAGTGTTTATACACAAACTGTTATGTCAACGCAAACATGTTCATTGATGTAATTCTTAGTGGCTTTCATGGCCTTGGTGCTAAGTAACATTGCATTACATGAAAATGCTAAGAAATGGTCATTGACGGAAGGATTTTGACCTATGTAAAGTTAGGAAGAGATACAGAAAACAATACCAAGTATGAAAGCTTGAAAACCGGGCTAAGAACTCACTGATGGGGTCCATAAGGTTAGGATTTGGCTAGTTAGCCAGAAAAATGGAACAAAAAATGCATTAAGCCTAGTGGCCCGAGCACTGGGTGGTGTAATC
Organism: Pinus taeda; assembly: GCA_000404065.3. Classification (NCBI taxonomy): domain Eukaryota; kingdom Viridiplantae; phylum Streptophyta; class Pinopsida; order Pinales; family Pinaceae; genus Pinus; species Pinus taeda. The sequence continues at coordinate 115,817 of APFE030310861.1, read as the reverse complement.
CTAGACAGTAATCGAGGGTCGGGCAAGCTGACCAAGAGGTGGCTATCAACGGGAGTTCGTTCTCATACAAAGGAAAGAAATTGAGCTAGTTAGGGTGAGACCTACTAGTCAGGGGTCGGGCCAGGTGGGGATTGGTGAGAGAGTCAAGTTGGGCCAACTAGGTTTGAGTTGAGACTCTGGTGGAGTTCACATTTTGTGTTTTTTCCTGAGCAGGCTGACATACGACTATGTGGAGGATGCACCTATTCTATGTGGATTCTTCCATGGTGGTAGAGCAACCATGTAGGTACTGCATGGAACGACATGTGGGTGTCGCGTGGGAGCCACTGCTTGTGTGACATGATTAAATGGTCCTAATTTAAAATGGTAATAAATCATTATTCATAAGTTGGATTAAGGAAAATTTTACATTGTCATAAAGATATCAATAAGATGAACATGATGGTGTTATCTATTTTATCTTTTCAATATCTTGAAAAAGCTTGAATTTTTATGACCCCTTTTCCATAAAATAACATTGGAAGTCAGGTCATTGCAATAAAAACCTCCTTAAATCCTTAGTGAGGTATATGGGTGGTAAGGGTGTGTGTTATAGAGTGGTATTAGAGCAAAGGTTCAACACTAGACCTTTGGAGAATAGATAAGGACATAAAACATGTGATAGGTATTGAAACACGAGTGTTTTGTGGATTAATTGTATGTGTTTAATTATGATGTATGCATGTAGAATGATACTAATAATGTGACATGATTTCATTAATACTAATGTGATAACATGACATTTAATCTTACAACTAGCCTTACATCAGTTAGACTTCCAATAATGAGCCAAGGTGATAATTTCTATTATACATTTCTATTTGATTAATCTAAGATTTATGTATGTGCATTACCAACACATACGAAGACACGAATGACGACAAAAATGGTGCAATACATATTTGACTAGTCATAACGTGGATATGAAGACAAAATATCAATTGAAGAGGAGATATCAGTTGAGAAATAAGGAGGGGCAAGCTCTCCTAATTGGATGGATACATTGAGGATCTTGAGAGTTAAAATAAGGAGCTACAAGTTTGATAATGAGAGGATTGTTGAGGCACAATAGAGGCTTGTCAGAGAACAAGAAAGACAAGTATAAGTGAATTTTTTCATATTGTATACCCTTTAAAACTTGTAATGGCAAGGACAATGTGAGTTAGAATCTAGCCAGAGAGACAAACAAGCCCCCAAGAAACAAGAAGGAAGAACGAATAGATTAATTGACAGCAGAGCTAGAAATAGGTGCATATTGTCAAGTGAAGACATTATGAAAGGAGGCACTCTGTTGGGTACTCCTAAAAATAAGGAAAGGAATCATGCGTAGCAGTATGAAAATACTTACAGAAGGCCACATTATTATCGCCATCATCATCACCATGAAGAAAGGAGGAAAAAAGAAAACATACTAGAGGAATTTAAGAAGGCCAAACATTACAAATATGATGGAGAGATGAAGAAATCATAGGATATAGAAGCATGGCTACTCGAGATGAGAAAGTTATTTAGAATCCATGACCACTTAGATAACATGAAATATAAGGTAGCTACTTTTATCCTAAAGGTCAAGGTTGATATCTGGTGGGAGGATTTAAAGAATTTATAAGGCCTAAAAGAAGAGGAATTGTCGTGGAAAGAATTTGAGGAGCACTTAAGGGACAAATACTTGTCCAAAAGGTATTTTAACGACAAGGCCAAGGAGCTCTATGAGATCAAAATTGAGAATATGTTTGATGAAGAGTATGTTACTAAATTCCTGGAGTTGTTGTGGTACATGCCTTACCTCAAGAAGGAAAAGGGAGAAGTTTAAATATTTATCAATGTGATTCCATAATGTTTCAAATATATAATCAAATTTGATTAGTCACAGACCCTAAAGGACATAGTCAAAAATCTAAAACATTGATAGGAGTAGCCTAGGCACATGCCAAAGATTAAGTTTAATTTGAAGGCACAATGAAGTTTCAAAATTAAAGGAAAAAGACAAGGAATTCTAGGACAATGGCTTAGGGAGAAGGCAACAAATTTCACCACCAATAGAGGTGAAACTAACGCAGATAACGAAATTTGGTCTACTCAGGTTGAAGAAGCAGATGGTCCCTAGAAGAATCCCATTATATGTTGGGAATGCAGGGAAAACCATTTCCAGAGAGACTACACCCAGATACAGAGGAATCACCAAGGATTGCAAAATGTTCAAGACATGTAGACAATGAAGGACATAACTCGAAACATTCCTAGGACCTATGCAGACATGGAAAATAGGAAAACTAGACATGAGGCATCAATGGTTGAGATATATGATCAGATCTGGACGACATATCTATTTTATTGTTGATGAAGCATTGTAATAAAATTGTAAATAAATTGTACATAGGTTGAGTTTAATTATTGTGGTTGGTTTCGATAAAGAGACTAAATGAAATTGTGAAAAGGACTTGGGATAGTATTTCACTCATGAATTGTTGAAAAATATCATAACTCACGAGGATTCATGTGTTGTGATTGTGTATTATTAAGTGATTTCTGTTTTATGATTGATTTTATAATTGGTTTGCTATTTTGTGTGAAATTTTAACTATTGTTGCTATTAGTTGGTTATTATTCTCCTATCAATTTAGATTATTTATCTTCTATAAATTATTCGCAGAAAATACTGAATAAAACACAAATACAACTTCGCTGAAAAATAATTAGCTATACGAACTAAGAAAATTATATGCACACATAGAAATAGGTGGCACCAACATTTTTGGACAAATGTCCTTGGGAAAAACCTTAGTGTGGGGAAAACTAGTTCTGCAAATGAGTAATTTTATTATCCTTCATCAAATCTATGATTGAAAAAATGACAAATTTTCGCAAACCTATCGAAATTTTTTTCTACACTTTTCTAAGTCGATTTCTCATCCATAAATAAAATTGGCATCCACTGAGAAATTTGGACTCCCTCTAGCTTCTGTTCAGCTCACATGTACAATGCTATCACTGGAAAACTCACACTATTGAGGAAATAACTTATCCTCCCTCTAGAATTCTACCTCAACTGGAAAATCAACCTTCTTCTGAAATTGATCTCTCATGCAATTCCTCCTTGTTCCAACACTTTTTCCTCTCCTAGAAACTTGCACTACAACTAGGGTAATTCCCACCCGTTGTCGCGAGCAATTTGTGCCACTCAAGAATCGACCTCCTTCCGCAGAAAATGATCTCCAACTGGCCCCAAAAATCATTGTGACAAAAGCCTCTGATAATCCTGTCTCTAAGCACTTATGAACTCACTCTGTTGATGTCCATGTGTTTCCTTTGTGCCCTTGGTATCACTACAATATTGTGTCTCGATCTCTCACTGATCCTTTATGTGATCTCCAAGTACCCATTAATCTCTTCTTATAATCTCTCATTAATAAATCAACAACCATGATCTAATCTCAATCAATATCTAAGATCATCTTGACCCCTTCTCACGACTTTTCCGGAAGTCTCTAGAGGAAAATCGATTTACCTCAATTAATTCTGATTAATTAAGCTATTTCCCTAAGTTAGACTTAGGAAAATTAATTAACTAGATAATTAATTCTATTCAAGGCCCTTTCTTGCGAAACCTTTTCTGGGTATTGGAGAAAATGTGTTCCTTGGCCTCATAGACATGATTTAAGACTAGAACACCTATCCAAGCTACATAAACTAACACTCCCCCTTAGCAAGGAAGGTGTTCTACGTAACACTCAACTTGTCTCTAAATAAGATGAACCTCACCTTCCCTAAACCATTTGTCAGTATTTCTGTTACATGCTCATCCGTGGGTATATATTGTAGTTGGGAAATCTTGCACTCCACACAATCCTTGATGAAGTGGTATATGATGTCTATATGCTTGGACCTATTGTGAAACACTAGATTCTCTAACAACCTAATGCAACTTTGATTATCACAATGTATCATTGTCGTCTCTATCCTTTGATTAAACAAGGCTATTAGCAGCATACAAATCCATATAACCACACATGTATCCATGCTCGTTTCTATGTACTCTGCCTCTACAGAACTCAATTCCATGAACTTTTGGTTCCTATTGTACCAAGAACCAACTCTTGATCCCATGTTGAAGCAACACCTTGAAGTTCTTGTCTAATCCATTGTGTTACCTGCCTAGTTTGCATCAGTATAGCCAACTAACCTGACACCATCACCTTAAGCATATCTAATACCATACTTGATAGTTCCATGAAAATATCTCAACACATGTTTTGTTTTCATCCAATGCACTCTCTTCGGCTCCACCATGAACTGATAAGAGAGTTTACTAAATAGGACATATCTAGCTTGGTATTTACTAAATACATGAGAAATATTATTAACTACCTGTACAAGGTGGGGTCTACATATTTCTCCCTAGATGTATTTATCTTCCTTCAATTAGTGATCAAGGGTATATACATGGCTCTACAATCTTCCATCCTGAATCTCCTTAGGATTTCGATGCAATATTTTTTTTTTCAAAGGAAAATCTCACCATCTATATGTCATACCTCCATGCCTATAAAACAGTGCATGAGCCCCAAGTCCTTCATCTCGAACTCAGTCGCATGATCTCTCTTGCACTCCTTTATGAGCCCTAGTGAACCTATCAAGAATAAGTCATCCACATAAAGGACAAGAATGAGTACATCACCCCAAACCACTAAGTAGTAGAGTTTGGCATCCACCTCACCCTTCATAATGTCCATGCCCTACAAGTATCTATCGATGTGCTCATACCATACTTTAGGAGCCTGCTTGATGTTAAAAATAATGAGAAGGGGGAGAATTATTATTGCAATTACAATTATTTAATTTTCCTTTTACAAATCATTAATCAATTTTAGCATCATATCTAAAATATAAATCAACACCATTTAAAAATACACAGTATCAAAAGACAATAGATACCCATTTTGTTTAGGTGGAAACCCTTCCGAGAGAAAAAAATATTGAATGCTTCTAGAATAATTTTATGAGTACATTATATGCTTCAACTCCAACTGAAAACGTAAGCCCACCCTCCCTAGTACTCTAGAGAATTGTTCAATTTTCCATCTCTAATTGGAAGGACTCTCCAAGACCATGGTTTCATCAATTTCTACTAATAGGATGCTCCAACTTGCCCTAGCACCACCCTAGCACCTAAAATGTTTTCAAGCTACAACTTGAAGGTGACTTAAATCACCTTCCTTGCACCACCTAATGGCCCTAAAAAACAATAATAATATAGACAATTTGAATGTGGGCTCCAGTACCATGGATAATGATCCACTTATAAAGATAGTTAATGCAATCCTTACTGCCAGAATTATTTAATTGTTGCAAAATGGAATGACAGTTAAACTCATATCACCAAACAAGCCAAACTTCTTCAATAATGGAAATAAAACCCTTACTATTGAACTGACCAGACTACTGAAATCCTTACTACTGAACAATAGTGACAATGAAACCTTCACTAATGTACAATAGTGACAATGAAACCCTTACTGTTGAATAATAGTGAGAATGAAACCCTTAATAAATCAAAATTCTTCAATAATGAAACCCTTACTACTGCGAACACTGATGTGACAAAATAATTTGTACAATGCACCTTATTTATGCCAAAATAACCTCTGACTATCCTCAGTCCCTGTCTTGTTCACTAGAGATGAATTCTCTATGAATATTTTTTGTAGACTAGAATAAAATTTGTGCTATTTGTAGTGTTCAAAACAAGGAGCATTACAATCTTCCAATACTTGTTATATGAGTGTATCAAGCATACAATGACTTCTTTCTTGGTTTGTACATAAATCTATTTGATAGTGGCTACAAGGATCATTATTTGCAGGAGTTAAAGATATTGCATATCAGTCAAAATTCTAAATATTATCAATCTTAACGTGGTTGTAGGTCTTCAAAAATTTTGTTATACATCCACTACAAATCATCTTCAAAAATACAACTACCTTAAAAACAAGGGACTACAAATTCCTTGACAATCAGGTCTTCTTCATGCACATTTCTATGTAGGGCTACAAATAAGATTTGAAGGGCATTGCTAGAGGATGTACCTATTCATACCAGTTTAGGTATTTACCATAGAGGAATAAAACCATACCACAGACCAATAATGACTATTATAGGCCAACGAACCTTCCAAGAAAATTCAGATCTAGTACAAAGTAGATAGAGTTGTAATTAATAGTTTTTTTAAAGGGTCTATTGTAGCTGCTACAACCAACCTTCAAAATTTTTCCCATGCTTTGATTTTGAATCCTTAATTCTATCCATATGAGCTTATATTTTACTATCTTCAAACATTCATGCTATGATAAAATACTTATCTTATCATGTTTGCTTGTGATGTATTGATCCCAGCAAGATATCTTCCAAACACAAACTAACTCTTGACTTGAACTTGCAACATTGTTAGGATTTCCTCCAGAAACTACACAATATTGGAAGGTAGACCGATCTTACCTCCAAAAAATATGAAATTCTTCTTGGCAGGCCAACCTTGAGCATGAAAACTTCATAATTATGGATGGAAACCCAACCTTGATGATGTAAATTGTGGAAATCATCCCTTGAGCTCAGAAACTGTGCAATGCACTGAGTCAAGAAGTTTCCCAGTCCTCAGGAATTGCACAATCCATATTGATAGTGTGCATGCAAGTTTCCCGGAAAAGAAAAAATAAAAGAATCATCTTGTTGATTGTGTTGGACCCACTAACATGTCAAGTGGATCTCCCCAGTAAGAAGTCCCAATTAGACCTCAGACCATTTGATGTAGGAGTCCCAACAGTGGGTCGTAAGGTAATGCCTTGACCGCGATGTCACATAGAGGCAAGTAAGATAACTCTGTCAGTAGCAAGGGTGTGGCTAATGCAGAGAGTTAAGGAATGTGTACGAGAGGTTCCAACACTTCTAAGGGAGAGGAAGGTGAAGGTGAGTTCCAGGTTGAAAGGGATCAGCCCCAACTCAGCGAGGAACATACCACATAAAGGATGTGCACAACTTTCAATGAAGCAGTCCACTCAGATAAGGCAGTCATAACAACAAGGTAAGATAACATGAACAACACTCACGGATTAGTCTGAGGTGAGTGTGACGGTTGATATAGCAAGGTTCATGAGAAAGGTTTGTCTGATGTCCGGCGGAGCAGTCGACATAGACAGTGACAACATTAACAACATATGCAACACATTAACAACAAGATTCAAATAATTGCATACAAATCAGTTCATATACAAGTACGTAAGTTAAACAACATATATCATTAAGGCAACTGGAATAGTCCAACTACAATAACAACCTATGCATGAAAATGTGTTGGCTATTATTATTAAAGAAGTGTAAGTCACAATCATACAATACACCATGTAAACCTGCTAGCCCTAATAGTGGAACGTTACAGCCACATTCGCCTGCTCCTCCAAAGAGGTGTACTAGCTCCATGCAGTGGAGAAGCCAAGGCGCATTACAATGTTGTCCAAGCCTTCTTCAAGATAGTCTTAGTAGAAGCTTAGCTGAACAAAAGCTTGTACAATGAGTTATGAGGGACTATTTATAGTAAAGGGTGGGGTGACCCTTGACATTCCCCTTTATGACAGTTCAACTACCCTCATAACTTTTCACCTACTCTATCACTGTTACATCCAATTGTTGACACTTGACTTACACTTGACATGACTCAACCTTACAATGCACATGTACTCATGTGAGACAACATGGCTTGAGAAAGCCTTGCAAGACATCACTGACACTTGGCCCATTATGGTGAGACCAACACTTTGACATGCTTGTGATGGTGAAGCTGGTGAGATGATGCCAAGCTTGGTCATCCATGATGGTGTGCATGTACCTCATCGTGACATCTTGCTGAAGCAAACTCTTGCCTCCGTTACAACCGACGCATTGGTTCGACCCTTTCATCCAACTTATCTACTAACATGCGCATGGTCTTCTTGGGTACGGTTGAACCAGAAACACATTGATGCATAGGGTACGTGATAATATTCAAGTGTGTGTTGGTGGTCATGTGCATCAACTTGCCAAAGTGCATGTTCAGCCCCAGTTGGACTTTCTTCTTGTCTTCGCCTTGGTGAGTGTGTTGAATGGGTTGGATTTCATGTGTGTGCTCAATGACATGCATGCTACTAGATCCTTTTCATGCAATCAACAACACTGCTCACCATGTTTTCTCTGTGTCGGCTGTTGGGATGGATCCTTAACTTGTATTGGCGCAGTTTCATCCGTGAGTGCATGTTGCGCCCATTGTTGTTCATATTCCTGCTGCAACTCATTGGACTGTCTTTGTAGCTTCATGTTCTTCCTAAGTTGCTGCTTCAACACATGCAACTCCTTATTTGTCCCATCTTATGCTTTTGTGTGTTCCTCATGTTACATTGTCACTTCATAGCCTGAGTCTGCAAAGTTGCTTTTATTATCAATGGATCTACTTGATCTTGCAACTTTGCTCTACCTCTATGTTTTCAACAACCTTCCTCTTGCATTCATTGTGTTCACTTGATTCTGTATGTTTCCTTCAGTTGTTGTTCATGATGCTGCTCATTGTGATGCTACTGCTCAATGTCCTTGTCCATGAACAACTTGATGTCTTCGTGAGTAGGCAAGCTCATAGACACTTGATTGACTGCATCCCCAAGCGTGCTCTGAATGGTGTCTTCATCTTTGCTCTCCTAGAAGCCATTGTACCTATACTTCTGAGAGGTAGATGAACACTTGTGATACCTAGATACATGGAAACACTCGTAGCAAACAAAATGTCATTCAAAAACTAGAATGAACATGAGAATTGAATTGCAACATACCTGGGTGAATGATCATGAAGGCTACGCAATTTTGGACGGGAGGTCAGGAGACCAACTGCCATGACTGCACAGGGCACATTTTGGGTTGCTGAGAGACTGACTGACTACTAAAACTGTGCAATGCACAATCCAGTCTGGTTGCTGACTGTTGGGATTGTGCGTTGCGCAATTCCATCTGGGAAGGATTGTTGGCCCAGTGACATATTTGCACAATTCCTTGAGCCAAGCAACCATTGTCCTCCAGAAATGCGCAAAATAGTCTTAGAGGCTAGTGTTAGGTAGGAATGTGCAAATATAAAGCGGAATGTGAGCCGCCCTTCCCCAGATTGTGCAATGCAGCCTTGGTGAAGGCAGAGTCCGGGCCAAGGTTGGCACGACTGTCTCACGGGCAACTGAAAGAAACTAAGACAGTAAATGCATGGCGACACTAAGTGATAGCATAAGTGATTTAAAGTGCATGAAAAACACAAATGAAATATTCAGCAAATAGATCAACATGCATGTGGGTGAGGCAGTTCGTCAATTAGGCGAACATCCGTGCAAAACGGTTTCATGCATGCGACAGCAATGAGATAGCAATGGACATTGAAACAGAGCTAGGATAAGCTAGAATACATGTAAACAATAGCAGGCATTCAAAGAATTCAAGAAAACAACACTCACGCAAGTGAATACAAAAAAAGTGACAAAATTGCAGCACAAGGCATGGGGAGCGAGTTTACCCCAAAATACTTGAGTTGAATGTGCCAACTGCTCCTAGATCTAATGTGGGATGTCAAAGCTAAAAGGTTGATGTGAGGAATGAGATTTACAGTGTCCAGTTAATGAGTTTTGATAACATCGAGGTTGTGATGTGCATGCCATAAATTTAGGGGAAGCAACACTTGGAGGGAGGTTTTTGAATTGCTCCTTGCATGTAACATCCAACTACTAAACATAGATTCCTGAAACAAGGGATGCCTTTGCATGTTGCCTTGGGAGAAACAACCCATGCATGCAAGTCTATTTTGATCAGTCCTAGAGGGATCTGGTCAACTCAGCTGCACATCCGAGAGACTGCTTGACTACTGGAGAAAAATGTGCATTTCTCGCTGGGAGTTGGGTTGGCTTCCCAGGAGATTTGTGCAATTTCTGGGTTGAGCAACTGACTGCTGCCCAAATTTAGGCAAATCCTAGGCTGAACAGCCTGCTACTGGGAAAATTTGCACAAATCCTCCTAGGAGGGTTGGCTCGCAGGATTGTGTAATCCTAGAGCTTAGTAGGCTGTTAGAGAAGATTGCACAATTTCTAGAGGGAAGGCTAGTTTCCCTCTATAAATGCGTAATTTCAAGGGGGAGTTGCTCAGCCTGTGGCTGGACCAAGTCCAAGTGAGCAGCATGTGAAGGGAAGAGATCAAACTATGGTCAACAAGTTTCCTTTGAGCAAGAAAGACACTACGGCTTGAGGACTTGATGAAGCAAGGCAAGTTGTTGTGAGAGTTGGTAGGGAGGCTCCAAAACAGGCTAAGGAAAAATTTGGGAGGGTGGTTGTAGCCGCTACAACATTTAACGACACAATGGTGGGACTCCAACTCTCTGAATAGACCTTGTTCATTAAAAGCAAGTCTAACACCTTCGGAAGTATTGTTCAGCTCTCAACTCATCTTGGCTTCATACTAGCTTGATTGTAAGATGTAGCATGTACTAGACTCTTGTTCTAATTACACACATTCCAAGCCAAGGAAACACAGTTGTTTCAATTGGGGTTGAGGTATATATAAGTGCACAAGTAGTATAGTCGTAAGAGACTAAGTTTCATCTCTGGTGTTGCTCCACTACCAGCAGGCCTGGACAGTACCCTGGTGGAATCACATAGGAACACAAGCATGGCTCTGCTACCAGTGAGCCTGCTAAGTACCCTAGCGAAGTTACTTGCATCACCTCCCTATGCAGGAACCCTTTCTCTTCTTTTTCCTTATTCATTTTTCATTTGAATTTTTTGACTTTTCATTTTTTTCACTTTTCACTGTGCATAACACTTATTTATTTTGGAGGTGGAAGAGGGATCCCAACTTATTAAGAGTAGAAGAGGTTTTTCCGGAAGAGAAGTAGTTTATTATATCTCTGACATTCATGTTAAGGCTTTTCCCTCTCACCTTACTCTACTTGACTCAGTTGACAAGGATTAACCCAAAAACAATCAACTAGAGAAGGTGACACTAGTTAGCGCACAAGCGTTGTGCTTACACCAAGGTTCACTTCAAAGAGTACGTGTTTTCCTTCAACATATCATGGACTAAGAGTAAAAATTTCATCATACATAAGCAAGATGCCACCCACCTCATTTCATGAGTCACACATGGTTTCATGCAAACTAACCTATGAATGAAACAAGTGAACGAACTAGCAATCAACAAAGCAAAGTAAGAGCAGAAGCAAAAATGAAAGTGAAGCAAGTAAACAAACAAGCAAGCAAACAAAGCATGTAAGCAAACAAGCATGCAAGCAAACAACTAAAAGAAAACACTACTCCTACTCCTACATTAAGGGTACATGGGCCTGATCATGTGAAGTAATACTTCCAATGCAGCCACCAATGCATTAGTAGACTCATGTTGGTGAAGGCTAGGTCCGTGAGTAACCAAATTGTGCGGAGTAGCAAACAAGAAATATATAGTAGTGAATACAACCACACTTCATGTTTCAAAGTTCCTAGGGGACATAAGTGAGTGCATGTGCATGATGGGTAGTCCATGGACTTATCGTGGTGTTGTGTGACACTACATTCAACTTTGAAGCAAAAGCACACTCTTGACTGTGACATGCAAGAAAACGAAAGAAACAAAGATAACTTGCATCGTGCATGAGTGCTTGCAATGTAAGATTCCTCCAAGACGTGGGCAATGGGATCGGCAGTTCGAGTGGAGGAAGTGTGATCTGTGTGTGAGATGGATCTTCAATGCATATAGATGAGTGATGAGGAGCCTTGGGTGATTTAAAAATTTCATGATCAAAAGTGAGACTAACCCCAAGAGAGTGAGGGCCTGACATAACCATCAACTCAGGCTGAAGTGCCTTGACAGCCTTGGGTGTCTTATCTTCATCATCAAGTAGATCATCATAAACCGATGGATTCGAAAGATCAACTACAATAGATTCATGATTGTGATAAAAAATAGAAGAAAATGGATCACGACTGCCATGATCAAAAAAATCAATGAATTCTTCAGCATCCTCATGATCAGATGAATCAAACAGAGGGGTAGATGAAAATCGAATGAACTCATCCTTTCTATTTCCAAAACAAACAGATGAAGGATCAAGTGGATTTTCAATGAGTAACTTATCATCTCCATTGTCGAATGATGGACTAGTAATCGGTAAGTCCTGGGAGTAATCAACAATGGCTGCATCTGTGGACGAAGACACACATGCAAAATCATGGATGGTAGGTTCACCAAAGATGCTAGGAAATAATGGAGGGGGCTCAGATGGAAGGGATTCATCCTTCACCAAGTGTTGACGTTAAAGCTCCCACTCATACTCTCCATGAATGATAACACATGATGGTTGTGAAAAACCAACTCCGTCAATGGGTTGTTCCTTGTTCACAACAAGTGAAGAGTCTGGAATGGATGAACACAAGACAACATCATCTAGAGGAGCACCTAAGTGCGAATACATAGGTCAAAAAAAATAATTCATGTGAGAAATCAAAGGACTCACAAACAAATCTACGCGAAAATTGAGTGGAGTGATGTTGGGGGGGTGTGAAGGTTGAACAGGTGTACAAACATGATCCTCAACATCATTGGGCGATGGTGAAACTGTTGAATGAGAGGGAGGTAGATAGTCCATTGAGACAATGCCTACTCCCACATCAGAATGTGCAGTTCCATCAACGAAGAAGGTTGAGCGAGGCTTGACATCAAGCTTCCTCTTGGGACAGGCATATTTCTTAAGAGAGTACTTGAACCGGTCCCAAAGATAAGAAAACTTCATTTGGCTACTCGGAGCTTGAAACTACAAGTCACAGAAGCACTGCCAAAAATCAATGACGGATTCATAGGAAGCCCTCTGTTGTTGTAACAGTTTCCGATCAAGATGGTCTGGATCAAAATGATAGAATGTGTCTTCAATAAGATCACAAAAGTTCTCAAATGAGTGCATGGTGTCAGCCGATAGGCTGAGCACCCAATGAAATGGAGATTCACGAAGTGTGAATGCAAGAAACAAACTATCCATTTCATTAGTAAACTCATCTTCCTCATGAATCATGGAAAGAAAGCTATGTAAGTGCTCAGGCCAGGCCACTTCGCCTTCACCATCATACGTGTGAGTAGACAAGAGATTGAAAAGCTTCCTCGAGATAGACACATCTTCATGATTCGAAAAACACCTCAAGGGAAGAAGAATGCAAGACTTCATGAAATATATGAAAAGGTTCAAAATTGGATGAGAGGACACTGCATGTGATAAAACCCTCCTTCTAGAGCTAGAAATGTTGACGGTGTTGGACCTGCCAACATGTCAAGTGGATCTCCCCAGTAAGAAGTCCCAATTAAAACTCAAACCGTTTGGTGTAGGAGTCCCAATAGTGGGTCATAAGGCAATTCCTTGATCGTGATGTCGTATAGAGGCAAGTAAGATAATTCTATCAGTAGCAAGGGTGTTATTGATGTAGAGAGTCATCGAATGTGTATGAGAGGTTCCAACACTTTGAAGGGAGAGAAAGGTGAAGGTGAGTTCCAGGTTGAAAGGGATCAGTCCCAACTTGGCTAGGAACACACAAACAAGGAACGTGTACAGCTTTCGGTGGAGCAGTCCACTCAGATGTGGCAGTCACAACAACAAAGTAAGATAACATGAACAACACTCACAGATCAGTCCAAGACGAGTGTGACGGTTGATATAGCAAGGTTCATGAGAAGGGTTTGTTTGATGTTCGGCAGAGCATTCGACATGGAAAGTGACAACATTAACAACATATGCAATGCATTAACAACAAGATTCATATAATTGCATACAAATTAATTCATATGCAAGCACGTAATTTAAACAACATATATCATTAAGGCAACCGGAATAGTCCAACTACAATAACAACCTATGCATGAAAAAGTGTTGCCTCTTATTATTAAAGAAGTGTAAGTCACAATCATACAATACACCATGTAAACCTGCTAGCCCCAACAGTGGAACGTTACAGCCACATCTGCCTACTCCTCCAAAAATATGTACTAGCTCCAGGCAGTGGAGAAGCCAAGGCGCGTTACAATATTGTCCAAGCCTTATTCAAGATAGTCTTAGTAGAAGCTTGGTTGACCAAAAGCTTGTACAATGAGTTATGAGGGACTATTTATAGCAAAGGATGGGGTGACCCTTGACATTCCCCTTTGTGATAGTTCAACTACCCTCATGACTCTTCACCTACTCTATGACTGTTACATCCAACTATTGACACTTGCCTTACACTTGACATGACTCAACCTTACAATGCACATGTACTCATGTGAGACAACATGGCTTAAGCAAGCCTTGCAAGACATCATTGAGACTTTGTCCATCATGGTGAGACCAACTCTTTGACATGCTTATGATGGTGAAGTTGGTGAGTTGATGCCAAGCTTGGTCATCCGTGATGGTGTGCATGTACGTCATGGTGACATCTTGCTGAAGCAAACTCTTGCCTTCATTGCAACTGGCACATTGGTTTGGCCCCTTCATCCAACTTTTCTGTTAACATGTGCATGGTCTTCTTTGGTATGGTTGAACGGTAACACACTGATGCATAGTGTCCATGCTGATCTTCAAGTGTGTGCTGGTGGTCATGTGCATCAACTTGCCAAAGTTCATGTTCAACCCCAGTTGGACTTGCTTGTTGTCCTCACCTTGGTGAACATGTTGAATGGGTTGGATTGCATGCATGCGCTCAACGACATGCATGTTGGTAGATCCTTTGCATGCGATCAACATCACTACTCATCATATTTACTCTATGTCAGCTGTTGGGATGGATCCTTAAAATGAACTAGGGCAGTTTCATCCGTGAGTGCATGTTGCACCCACTACTATTCCTTTTCCTACTGCAAATCATTTGATTGTCTGTGCAGCTTCATGTTCATCCTGAGTTGCTTCTTCAACACAAGCAACTCCTTCTTTGTCCCATCTTCAGCCTTCACGTGATCTTCATGTCACGTCGTCACTTCATAGCTTGAGTCTCCAAAGTTACTTTTATTATCATTGGATCTGCTTGATCTTGCAACCTTGCTCCGCCTCTATGTTGTCAACAACCTTCCTCTTGCATTCGTTACGTTCGCTTCATTCGCTGCATTCAGTATGTTGCCTTCAGCTACTATTCATGATGTTGCTCACTGTTATGTTGTTGCTTGATGTCCTTGTCCATGAAATACTTGATGTCTTCTTGAGTAGGAAAGCTCATAGACACTTGATCGACTGCATCCCCAAGTGTGCTCTGAATGGTGTCTTCATCTCTATTCTCCTGGAAGCCATTGTACTTGCACTGTTGAGAGGAAAATGAACACCTGCAATACCCGAAGACATGGAAACACTCATAGCAAGCAATCTATCAGTTGAAAACCAGAATCAACATGAGAATTGACTTGCAACATACCTGGGTGAATGATCATGAAGGTTGCACAATTTTGATCGGGAGGTTGGGAGACTAACTGCCAAGACTGCACAAGGCACAATCTGGGCTATTGAGAGACCGACTGCCAAGAATGCATAGGTTCTCCAATGTATCATATAATGCTTTGCCTGTTAGTAGGGCTTTAATGCCTGAAGAGCTGGCTTGTTCCTTGGCCAACCTCTTAAGTCTATCACTATAGTCTAATTGGGTCATGAGTTTGTCATTGATGACCATAGGACTGGGAAGGCCTTTGTCCCTCCAAATTTGAAATTTAGCCATAAACCTGTCAATGGCTACCTACATGTTATGGCACTTTTCTTCTAATTTGAGCATGAGGTTTCTTTTGGAAAGAACCTTTTTAATCTCTAGGATGGCTTCAGTCCTATCCTCTATGCCAAGCTCATGGAGCTCATATCTGTTCTTACTATTCAGGAGGTGGATGAGTCAATTTACATCCTCAAGTTTATCTCCTAATTCTTCCCTTGCTTTCTAGATGGCTTCCGTGGCTACCTTCACCAATTTGATTTGCTCAAATATAACTTGGATTTATGGCCAAATATCATTGACAGAGTCGATGACATTGGCCCAGAGCATCTCTTTAGTATGTCCTAGTGGCTTCTATAGTGCCAAATCTTTCTCTAGGACTTTGATTTTCTCACCCATTATTTGGGCTTTCTGTGTTTCTTCTCTTTGCTAACTTTGGGCAAGTTTGCAATCAGTTTCCAAACTTGCCACTTTCTCCTTTAATCTTTGGTGCTCTGTAGCTTAGATAGACATCTCCTCCATAGCTTTTACTAGTTTTGTTGTTTTCTCAGTTGATGTACCTACTGCAATAGTGGACTCAATTGTAATTGGCAGTGTTGTGGCAGGTGGAGCTGTAGGTGCCAATGATGTTGCCATTTTGGAAGGAACTGATGTTGACACTGTGGGGATGAAAGTTCTGGGAGTTGTGGCCAAGTCATTTTGCTTGGACTAAATCAAAGTGACAAACTCCTTCTTTGTTTCTTTAAGCTGATCATTTAGCTTTAGGACTAGGTCCATAAGCTCTTCATGTCCTTTTTGTGCTTCTAGGACTTCCATTGTTTGAGGGTGATGCAGCCGGGGAATTTTGAGTTGCTTCTTCAATGCAACAATGTCTGCATTCGTCTTTTTAATTAGTTGCTTTGTTTCTTTCACATCGTTGGGATCATGTCCCAATTCTATCACTAAGTCCTCCAAGGACTTGATTCTTGTATCTTTGGCCTGTGAGGAGGACCTCTCCAACTGAAACTGAGATGACATATTGTTTAAAGAGTTCTGCAATTAGTGGGCTGCTATGGCTTTCCCTATCAATGTATAATAAATCATCTCGCCTATTTTCTTATGTGGCTCAATCTAGTCAATGGGGTGAATATCCTTTGCCAGTACTTCAAAATCTACTTTCTTAAAATCTGATGCTATTCTTGGCTGCTGATTGGTTGGCTTGATTAAAGTCATCTGCATTTTCCCCTCTTTAACATCAAAGGCTGACATAAGCCTTGTTTTATTGGTAGGGGTCATATTCAGATCCTATGCATAGGATTGGGCTTTTGGCCTCTCATTTCTAGCCTTTATTTCTTTGTATCTCTCCTTGATATCTTGGTCTTTATCTGTTGGCATTCTGAAAGAGGATATCTCAACACTTTGTTTCCTTTAAAACATCTGAGTGTGTGATGTGGAGGTTCTAGAGTGCCTCCAGATGGAGTGGCAAGCATACTCCCATCTCTTTCTATGCTTGTAACCTCAGCTATCTCCTCTGTATATTCTTGTTCAGAGACAGGATTGACTCTTTGTCTCTTAGCCTGGCTTGTCTCTGCATGGACTTGTGATGTTGCTCTTTTTTAAGTAATGGCCCCTTCTCTGTTTCTCTTGAGGATTTTCTCCTCATTTAGAGGAGTCTGTACAACTGGAGGGGTACTCATGGTGGTTTCTAGTTTATCTGATTTCTCTGGTATGTCTAATTGGTCTGGCACCTCTGATAGGTCTGGTACTTCTTATCCCTCTGTCACCTGTGATTCTTCTAGTACCTATGATTCTTATGGCACCTACAAGAAAGAACCCTCATCAAGTTGTTTCTCTAGGTCAATGAGTGCATTCTCAATGTCTACTTTGATATTGTCCTAATCTACTAAGGTCCCTTCTACCCATTCTGATTGGTTCGCAAAGGCTTCAATTCCAAGAATGGGGTGATGAATGAAAGGTACTAGCTTGACCATTTGCCTCTTCTTGGTTATGAATTCCAAAGGGTCATATCTCCAGGTAAATCTTTTTGGGAATTTCATGCTCTGCAATATTAAATATGCTTCATGGCATACTTACCTTGTGTTACATATGAAGGGGCCTAATTGTTATTTGATTTTGAAGTTGGCATTCTTCTTGGGATTAACAAAATTTGTTTCATCTGCATTGATAATCTGCCTGTAATACTCTAAAGAAAATAATCTCATTGGGAGGTATTTGGGGATTTTGTATGGTGCCAACATGCAACCATAGATTCTGATCTCGGTATGGTTTTGGTACAAGTACCAATCACCTACCTTGGACTGTTTTGACAATTGCAAGACCCTTTTTATGTCTGAACTAATTCTTGGAGGAGGGCTTCCTATCAGCATTGTCACAATGGGATGTACAAATAGGTCTATGAAGTCTACATATGAATATGGGGAGTGATATTTATGGATCAATGGAGTCCATAAAATTATTGATCTAGGGTGACGTTTTGTGTCAAGCTTCTGGAGAGTAAAGGGGAACTTATCTGCTTGGTAGTCTAGAAAAAGGTGATACAAAACAGAGGAATACTTGAAGACTCGCTCATTACTCATCCTAGGGAACTGATCATGCATCCTATCGGCTATAAACTTGGCATAATCATAAATGACAACAGGAGGTTGTCCTGGATTGAAGATGGACATGAAATCCAGGATGATTTCATCTATATACTCACTGGTGGTATAACCTAGGACACTGGATATCATTGCTACATTGTCCTAGCCAAATGGGGAAAATATGGTATACACATATGGAGGAGGATATTTTGGGATATTCTTTTCCTCCCTGATGAAAGTTTGGAACATCTTAGCAATTTTTGTAGTGTTAAGATTGGGGAGTTTGTCTAATAGGTCTCCAATTGAAATAGAGGTTAGGTTTTGCCCTGGTTGAAGTTGCAGCATCTCATTAATAGATTTAGCAGTGATGGTGAAAAGTATGGTTTGGTTAGGGGACATCACTGCCCTTTGACTGGGGATATAATTTGCATGGAAGTAATGGACAATTTCTGGGAAAATGTGAAGTTCATGGAATTGGTACTTGGGAAAATTGGACTCCCAAAAACCAATTTTATCAGCATGGTTTAAGTATTGGTCTCTGTATCAGCAGCATAGTTTGAGATGGGATTCATGGACAGAGGTGTCCTTTATCTAAAAATCCTTATCAGCCAGGGGGAGGTGGTCTAGGTCTAGATGAGGAGTGGAAATAGGTCTAACATACATGGTGATTGGGGCATCCATTCTCAGTTCTTGTGGATTTGAGAGTGGGGGAGGTGATTTTCAGTCCTTTAGGGAAATGGTGGTTCAGTAAAGAGTAAGCTTAAGTCGCTTGAGTTTCTTTAATTAATTTTTTTACTTTAACTAATAAAACTCACTAGTTCTGAAATTGACAAGTTTTTCAATCAATTATGGCTTAAATACTTGGAATTTAAGGAAAACTAGCTCTGAATAGGGCGGCTGGCAACTGCGAATGGTCGAAAAGGCTCTGTGTAGGCTAGAAAGTGAATTGGGTGCTTTGTGGCGTCTTTAGGGTGCAATTAGACATAGGTTGATAGCTTCGACGTTCGCAAGTACGTGCATGGAGGTTTACAGTTGAAAAAACGATAAAAACAAATGATTTGGGGCTTTTTGGCTTTATGCGCAAAAGTCAATTTTGGTGGGTATGGGTGAACAATGGTCATTTGTCATGTAGCAGGGTGAACAGTAACTATTTTTTCGCGTAGCGGGAAGGCGGTAAGTGGTTTCCATCGCATTGTTTTTGGGTGTTCAGTGGTATTGGGGGGAGGCCACCCGATTCCATACATTGAATGACACGTAGCATCGGGGGCCCACCAGAAAACAACTTTATCGGGTGGGTATTGTTCGGACGTCGGGCCTGCCTGATATGGGTAAGGGTCGTTGGTTGTGGAGGGAGGCGATCGTACGATGATCGGACGGGGAAGCTGCACGAATGCTAGTGGAGGGCACGGTGGTTGATTTAGTGCGGTGGTTTTTGAGTTAATGAAGGATTGAAGCAGGGTTAAGGCGTCGGGATCATTAGCGACGAGTTTAAACAGGGGATTATATAACTTAATCAAAAATCAATTAGTTAGAGGGTTTGCAGGGTTTGGGTGGAATTATAGTTTATATTTTAAACTAGGGTATAGGGCTAGTTAATATGCGGGAGTTAAATATATACGAGGAAAAAGGGTGTCTATTTACGAGATTTTATAAATAAAATTAGTAATTAATAAAATAAGCGGAAAGGGGCACCATACCCTAAGTAAATGTTTTTCATGATTTTGAATTTTTTTTCACCTATTAACATCAAACTTACAGTAATGTGTGTTTTGGTGGGTTTTTTTTTTTTTTTTTTGGAAAAAGGGGTTTTATATGGGGGTGATTGCTTTTCCGAGGTAAATAGTGTTTAACCTTGGAAAAAGGGGTTTTATTAGGGAAATGAGGGGAAATGAAGGGGGATGAATTTTTATGAGGGGGTTTTAGTACTTATTGCCTATAAGTCATTGAGCCAAGGGTTTGGTTCCTCCAAAAGTCAGAGAAATGCTCTAAGCCTCTTTGACTTAGGGTTTTTAAGTACTTTGAACTTTATTGTGGGAAATTAGTTAAGTAAAAGGTGAAATGAATGAGGGAAGTTAATTAATTGCCTTTTATATCCATTTGCATGCTTGATTGTTCATTGATATCTGGAACTTTTTATGATGTGAATGATAAATATGCTTTTGTCTAATAAATCATCATACTTCTGCAACCTTTCTTCTACCTACCCATCTACTCATCCTACCATTTTCACTTCTCTTTATTAGGGTGCATTTGAGCTAGCAAACCCTTATCAAACATTCTTCTTTCTCTTTAGAATAGTAAACTAACTAAATCTAACCTTATTACGTCCAAGGGCTTAGATTGAACAGTTGAGCTCCTTTTATTTACTCTACCTATCTAATGATCTGCCAAGATTAAGTAGTTTGGTCAGATTTTATTCTCTAACTATCAAAATGAAATTTAAAGCATGGTATAATCAAGATTAAATAGTTTAATTACCATGGATTGTGGCATGAATAACAAGTTGCACACAATCATTATTATGCATAAAAGTAAATAGTAGTGGCATTTTGACTTGCACACTTTCATGGTCTTTTGTTTTTTTGGAGTTCATACTTTTCATTTTTTTTTACCTTTTCGTATTCTTTTTTATCCTTTGATTTTTCTTTTAGGACATACCCTCTTTTCATTTTTTTATTTTTTTAATATGGAAAACATTTGCAAAAAGCAAAGGTATGTACATATTACAAGTTTTAATCTCAGTCATTCAAAAATTATGACTCCTATTAGTATAGGAACCTAACACTTGGGATAAATAGCACATGCATGCAAATCTATTTTTCTTAGCCGCAGAGGAAACCGGTCAACTCAGCTGTACATGCAAGAGACTACTTGACTGCTGGAGAAAAATGCGCATTTCTAGCTAGGATCTAAGCTGGCTACCCAGTATATTTGCACAATTTCTAAGCTGAGCAACTGACTGCTGCCCAGATTTGTGCAAATCCTACACTGAACAACCTGCTATTGGGAAAAATTGTGCAAATCCTGTTGGGATGGTTGGCTGGCAGGATTGCGCAATCCTAGAGCCCAGTAGGCTGTCAGAGAGGATTGCGCAATTTCTGGAGGTAAGGCTAGTTTCCCTCCATAAATGCGCATTTTTCAAGGGGAAGCTTCTCAGCCTACATTTGGACCAAGTTTGGATGAGCAGCCTGTGAAGGGAAAAGATCAAACTGTGATTGACAGGCTGCCTTTGAGCAAGAAAGGCACTAAAGCTTGAGGACTTGATGAAGCAAGGCAAGTTGCTATGAAGGTTGGTAGGGAGCTCTAAAAAAGGCTAAGGAAAAATTTTGGAGGATGATTGTAGCCGCTACAACACATCCCTAGAAAATACGGATTCCCTAATTAGTTCCCCGAATGTGGTGAAACATACTATTTTTGGAACTTTTTGTTAAGTGTCTCTTTTTCCTTTATTTTAGGCATGTGCGTCATAAACCCTAATCGGTATACATCTATATAATCAATGCCCCTAGAGCTCATTTGAACATTCAATCTTGGAGCTCTAGCATTCCCAAGGAGATTAAGGAGCCTTTGTTGGAGTTTGTGGTGCTTTTTCAGGTGAGTTTTTCTTTTGTTGTCTTTTGTCACTTTTTGTCATTTGGATTCCATGACTGTTGTTTTTTTTTGTGTTTTTTCATGGTTGTTGGAATTTTAATGTATATTATCTTGAACAAGTGTTGGTTTTCTCCATCATTCGCCTTTCACAAGTGTCGCATTAGTTTTCTTGTTCTTTCCCATTAGTGGTCATAGTTTCAGTGACTCTCCATGCATATTTGGTTTTCCTTTTGCATCTTGATCTTTCACAAATGTTTTTCACCGATCAATCCACATTTAGTCATATATTCACTTCAACTTCCACCATCATTTAGATATCCTTGTTTCCCACACTCTTACCGAGCATATTTGTTCATCCCTTGGTCAATGTTTCTCTTGTCTAGCTGGGCATTGTGCAAGTTTGAGGCTCAAGCTCCCAACTTGGCCATAGAGACTATGCAATGCACAGTACCTAGCTGGCCCAACGACGCATTATGCAGTTCCAAGGCTCAAGCCCATCCCTTGGGCACTAAGGACTTGTAATGCATAGTCTCCACCTTAGTTTTCCCAGGAAAAAATGTGTATTGTGCAATGTCTAGCCTCAAGCTACACCACTGGATGTTGAGGCTTCGCAATGCATAGTTCAAGCAGCCAGTCTCCCTCTATCACCTAAAAAATTGCACAATTTTCCTCATTAGTGCATATGGTTGTTGCTTGATATTTCTTTGTAAGTTCATTTATTGAAGCTAATTTATGTCTGCCATGAGTTCTTTTTCCTCCCACAGGTATTGCAGGTGTTGAGAATTTCTCTTCATTAGTAACTATTACCATTGCACCCAAGAGAACTTCTTCAAAGGATACCACTGAGAGTAGCATCTGGGAGGTAGTTGAGAGTATGCCATTTTACTTGCTAGTTTATTCAGACATTCAATTTTTTGTAGAAAAGGAATCAGATATGACATGGAAAAAGGTGAATTAAATTTTCTCAACAAAAACCTTCAAAGCAGATCTAGAAGACCAACAGGTGTATTTCAATGTCCAACAGTTAGGTCTACATAGGATTGCATGCAAATATCCATATTTTCCATGTATGTACATTGTCATATGGATACTATCCCATATAGATCCAAAGGCTATGACTCTCAACAATTCCAGTAGATAAAGGCTTGCTTCTTTTCTAGTAGAAGACTATCATCTCATATACCATTTGTCAGAGCCAAAATCACTCATGGATTCGTACTTTTATGCGACAACTAACTACTTTAACACCAAGGATATTGTTAAATACTAGGTGAAAGAGCCAAAAAAGTTCCCTTAGACACCCACAAAAACATAGAAGACAAAATCTCTTAGGAGGGCCTATCAACTCTTGATAGTTTTATGTTGCAGAATCTATTGCTAGTAGAGCACCGAGACCTTTCCTGAAGGGTGGGAATTCTTACTGAACCAAGTTTTGAATGAAGGTAAAGCATTCACCTGGTCATATTTTTTGGCTCGACAGCTGAAGATCCATGTAGCCAATGCCTTGAATTCTCCCAAGGGCAAGCAAGCTAGATTTTACATGTTTGTGTATCTACTAGATGCAATCTATTCACGCAATGCATTCCCTGGCATGAATTAGACTTGGACACCACAAAAAAATGTCGTGTATGTTTATTGCAAGCTGCTTTCAGAGTGAAACCATAGAGGAGTAATGGAGAAGCTAACTAGTCACTTCCTCATTCTATTGTACAATTTTATCTTTGAGGAAGAGCCACCTTGCATGTCATGTGAGGCAATCGAAGCAATGTCAAAGATAGAAAATTGGTTTGCCTCACCGGATGGCACTTTCCTCAAGGTGTTTGACAGAACAAACTCTCCACATATTTTATCGAGGTATGCCACCGATAAGTTATTCATGTAACAAGTTGTGTATCATCTCTCCACATGGTTGTTAGCAGCTTTGCACAAGAAGAATAAATCCCATTGGCGAACTCTTCCTATGTGAATTAGATTGTATGAGATCAAGAATCTAAAAGTCGCGGATACTGAAGGAAAGTCAATATAAAATTTTGTATTTAGTACTCTGGACTTCAATCCGTACGATCCCCAAAATTTTTGTAGAAACCACTGTGCCAAGATTCATTTTTAGTGGCTAAGCGAGACCTATCACTGGCCAGAGGAGGAACCATGGAAGAATTTTTACAATGCCTCAAAGTCTCGCGAGCCGATCAGTTTTGTAGGAACCTCAGAAGTTACTCTGCAGAAGGAAATCACTCTTGAGGTAGCACTAGTGGAAGAATGCAACCCAGTGCATGAGAAGGGAAAGAGAAAGGATGTGCACAATCTAGGGGGAGAGAAAATTTTCAAGATGAAAGCAGATCTAGTCATACGTAAAGTGGCTATAGAAGCAAAGAAGAAGAGGAAAAAGAGGGTGCATACAAAAGAAATATAGTAGAGGGAAGAACGAGAGCAAAAGAGATTGGAGGAAGAAAGGAATAAGTAGGAAGAAGAAGAAAGGTAAAAAGTAATAGCAGAAGACAATGAAAAGACAGGCTAAGGAACAAGGGCAGAACTGACAGCTAGAGGAGGAGAAAAAATAGATGTAGGATAAAGAGCTCGCTCAAGAGATTGATAATTCGATCTAAATCCAATACATGGAAGATGAACTAGAACCACATAACTAAGATGTTGATCTTATTCCAAGTACATAATAGGTCACCATTTAGTCTCCCCATCCTCCGGTAGAGCAAGCTCCAAGCGAGAAAGAGGAAATTGTTCCTCTCGATGACGTCCAGTTATGGACTGTTACACAGTATTTGTCACACCTCCTGCCCTTCGTTGTGACATACCCTAAAGTACCTGAAACATGACCATAATGCAGTTTACTTATTCAGATATGCAATTCATATCCTCCCTAGAACATTCATTGGAAAATACCATGAGTTTTTGCCTGAAGAAATAACTCTAAAACCCTAATATTGACTCATCGCTCTTATAAGGCTTAAAAAAGTGATGGTCGTATGTTGCATTTTACTTGACCATAAATGGCATCACTCTATTCCCTTGCATACACACGATGATCCCAAAGAGGTAATTTTCCCAAAGTGGATGAGAAGCTTCGTGATCTAGAAGCTTTTAGAGCGATGAGTTGGAGGTTTTTTGGCATAGTTGAGGTTGAATCCTCCCAACTTGGCCTTTTGGTCTTATCCCTATGAGCTACCTCCTTGAGATGAGGGCCTAATCCTATCTTTGGAGAGATCCTAAATCCCTTTCCTAGCCTATAAATTCATCCTGTCCCATTCCCAAATGGTTGGTAGTTGGCTGGTCAGGTTAGAGGCTGGTTGGTCTATGTCTATTTGCACCCTTATGCTATTTTTGTGCCTGGAGGCTATTCATTTGACTCAGAGAAGAAGTGCTTGGAGAGTTCTTGGCTTGGACTTGGTTGTAAGCTTCCCTTTATTTTCTAATAATATACAACTAGTTCATCTTCCCAAAATGTATACGTTCATGTATCATTTATCTTGACATTCCTTGATTCGTTAGTAGGTTGCTATTGGATTTGCTATTTTTTTTTGGCATGCCTTGTTGTTTCTCAATCACTTGTGCAAGTGCATAAACACTGAGAGAAGCAGGAACAAGCCCGTGATACAAGCAGTGTTATAGAACCATTTACCACTCTTGGTAGATTTGATGCTCGGGTTATGGCTTAGGGTAACCCTTCCTTTCCAGACTTGGTCCAAATTCTAAAAAACAATGATTTAAATCCCATACGCTATTTTTCCCTATATAAAAATCATGTACACGCGGGTCAGTCTATACCCAACCCGCGTATATGTGTTAAAACACTAAAAATATATATAATCTCCTTAAATTTGGGTGAAGCTTACGGGTTTTATCTGTTACTCACCTACTATAGCCCATGGCCTAACTATTTCCCAACTGCGAAATAAATAAATAAATTGGAGAAGTATAAATAAACCTCCATGGAAAGGCCTAAAGGGGAGAGAGATGAGATATTCATATTATAGTTGATTACATCCCTAATCAAGTCTGAAGAAATCCCTATGCCTCCTGCACTACCAAGTTATAGGAAACCTTTGTTTCCTTCTTTGAGGTGTCCATCATCTTTGTATGACATCCTGGTATACCTCTACAGAGGAGGACTGTTAAGGCCTGGGCAAGACGGATCTGGAGGACAGTTCTGCTTGGAGCTATAGGAAGACTCGGGTTGTATTTTTCCACATTTCATTTAGCTTACATCAATAAATAAATTTTGTTATGTTCCTGATATTTATTGTGTTTATGCATTAATCTATGTTATGGTTTGCATATGCAATCTTATGTTAATGCTCATTTGCTCACATGATTATATGATTTAACACCTATATCATGAACATGCTTTCTATTACTGTTGTTGTATATGATTTTCTTGGATAAGTTACAGGTTCTAAAGGCATTGAAGGATCAGAGGTTTTGGACCCTATGAGATCGACCTCGAACGTAGGACCTCCGGGTAATACCTCTTCTTCCTACTTCAGTAGTTTAAGCATTTAGACTATTTTTCTACGTGTTTCTTTATGTTGTATGCTCTCTGCTCTGTTGGGGTTTTCAAACCAAGATCCTAGTGTGTTTCCACCTACAACAAAATTGGTGACTCCACTAGGGAAAACATCTTGTTTTTCCTATTTTGGGTTGTTTGTTCTTGATCAGGGGTTGTTTGATTGATTTCTTGTTTTTACAGTGTCAGTGACTTATTGGATTCCCAGACATCAAGTTTGATCTTTTGGATCAGGCCTTGATTTTTTATTTTTCTTAATTGAGCTTTTTATATGCATTTTTTTAGGGATACAATAGCGTATACAGGCTACTTTCCTCAAATATACTCGCATATACGTGAGTTTGATGTGTTTGAAATATGTGTACACGCCTCTATGCTTTTACACAGTCACATATACCTAATTTTGAATTAATTTTTCAAAATCTTTTGCCCAGTTAAGTCTATTGCCTGGTGACTTTTGCTATTTTTTGGTCATTCACTATCATTAAAGCTCTACTTTCTTGCAAGTTTTCAATTTCAAATCTTCTTCTCCGTGAAAAATATAGTTGACCTAGGATTGCTTTTTGAGTAAGGTTTCAGTTTGCATTTTGGTTTCAAGGCTTCTGTCAAAAGTTCTTGGTTGTTCTAGCTTTCCAAAACAAGAAATTGGTTTCAGTTTCGTTTATAACCCAACTTTCAGATTGCTTTTCTTTGCTTTCCTTTTTGGTTGACTTATTTTGTTTTTCATGGTTTTTTAGTGTCTCTTGGGAATCTTGAGAGTCTTTCTTGACATTCTGTTGGTTTGCTGAAGTCTTTTATACTGCTATTTAGATCAGTTAATGCAATTTTATAGTCCTTTCTCATTTCAAGTTTCATTTTATTAATGAGTTGTATAACTTGCGAAGTTCAGGGACTCTTTATGCTTGTTTCTTGATCTTTGAAGTTTAGTAGTCTTTTGTGACCTCAAAAATTTCCTTGGGTTTTCAAAAGAAAAATACAAAAAACATAGATTTTTCTTTTCTTTTTCTTTTCAAGTTTTTGTTTTTGGTTTCTTTTGTTTTGTTTTTTCGAGAAATTGTGAACTTTTTCAATTGGTTTTGCTTGGTTTTCAGGGAAATTTGTTATTGAATTTTTGGCCTCTTTATCTTCAAGTTGGATTATTGATCTTGTAAAGAAGCACATTTTCTTAATATATGAATATTCATAGGACCTTGCATCATCATTTGAGTTTTCATTAGGTTAGTTTGCACAATTAGCATTTTTAGTCCTTTTTGTTAGATTTTGAGTGTGTGTGGAGTGTACTTTTGAAAAACAAAAAAGGAATATTTTGCTTATATAAGTTTTTTGTAGAACCAATTAGAAATCCTTTTTCATCGAAGAAAATAATTGCATGCATATAGTTAAGTTTCTATTGATTTCTTTTGCGTCGAAAACACCATAAGTTTCACTCTCGTTTTACCTTTGACTTAAAGAACATCCCTCTAAAATCAAGCGCTTTAATAAAAAAATAGAATTTTATTTAATTTGTCATTAACAACACCAACAAGTTTAGTTCTTTAGGGCCTTGGAATAGGTGAGTGGAGAGTTAACTCTCCAAGGACACTAAAACTATCAAACATAAATGTTGAATAATGAGTGAAATCCAGTGTCGTTAGAAAGACTAGGAATACTCTGTGACTAGGAGTTAAGCATGAGGGACAGTGAAGACGAGGAAGAAAGATACCCCCTCTCCTACTTGTTGGATCCTGCCTTGAGACTGTTCCGCCTGGATTTTGATATGAACTTGTGCCCTTTGTTTCTATTCCTAGGGATCACATAGGTGGTTACGAATGGGAATCTTGTGGCACCTGAGGCAGATGTTGCATCACATTCCATAGTACTTATGGAGGGTACCCTTGTGAAGCTTTGGTGCTTGCACCAGAAAAGGATTTTTTTTGGAGGTCAGGTAACCTTTGCTAGTAGGATTGGGCCATCATTATCCCATACTATTTTCAGAAGGTCCTTGATTTTCACTTTTTGGTATTTTGGTGTCTGGTCCCCATCGCCCGGAGCAGAAATACTTGGAAGGAGCTTGATTGACTGTATCTTAGGGACTTTGTTAGAGAGTGCTCTGCGCTCCTAGTTGGCCTAGCTTTATAATTTTTTGAGTCCTTAAAATAATTAAAAGTGGTTGATCGACCAGTTCATCGGTCTAGGAGGCTTCGTGGGATTTCACCTACAAGTGTTGAGCCTTCTTCTAGAAGCCGTAGAAGCAATTTTGTCGATGATTTCCAATTAGTGGCAGAAAAGGCAATGAATATTGATCCTATGGTTGAAGCTATTGATTCATAGAATATACATGGTATAAGTAGAGAGTTCGAGAGGAACACTCTAGTCCTTTCTAGAGTCCTCTTCCAGTTGGAAGACATTATAAAGGTTGAAGAACTTCCTGAGTCTCCTTTGACTCATAATTCTCCTTTTCCTCCCGATCATCCTAATGTTTTATTATACGTTAAGACTTCGACCCACAGTCCTTCG
The DNA here is from genome assembly GCA_000404065.3 of Pinus taeda. Classification (NCBI taxonomy): domain Eukaryota; kingdom Viridiplantae; phylum Streptophyta; class Pinopsida; order Pinales; family Pinaceae; genus Pinus; species Pinus taeda. Next base: position 86,850 of record APFE030310861.1, on the reverse strand, counting down.
AGCCCTAGTCTATTTCGATATTTTCCTTCAATGGCCATTGTTGGGAGCATGGTTTCAACTATGAGTGCTACTAGTGTACAAACTCCTTTATGAGTACAAGGAGGAGGCATGATTTCCTTACCTTCAATCACTCCTAACGCTGCAATTTTTGGCTCTACTTCCATTCCATCTTCAAGTGGGGGCACCCAATCTTTTGCCGTTAACTCTGGTCCTTTCCCTTTGGAATGCCTACTAGAGCAATTCCTTCAGTTTTGTTAAGTTTTCCATTAGCTGCCTCCACGTCTATGACTTCCATGGCAAGTGGGTCAACTTCTTTTCATGGTTTCCCTTTTGGGAGTGGTCATATACCACATTCTAATCCAACTTTAGGATCAATACCCTTTCCCTCCATGGGTCAAAGTTATCATCCTTTCCAAGGATGGACTAACCTAGCTGTTAGCGGATTTGGAGCCGGGAATCAGTTCTCTTTCAGCCAATAGGGGAATATATCGTATTCCTCCGTGAGTTCATTCTAGAGTTTTTCTCCCTATGCTCATGCATGTAACCCTTAACAAGGGCTCTCTGCTCCATTCAACACCTCCCTTGAGGGGTATTTCATTGGATATGGAAATTTTTTGGCAAGAGTTGGACAAACTCTGATTTTTTCTAGGCCACAAGGTTCTCCTTATGGTTCAATTTTTTCTACGAATTACTTCAGGCAACCTAGTGCCCTCACAATTCTAGGGTATTCTTTTTAGAACGTTTGAAATTCTTCCTAGAGTGGATGGGATCCTCAGTGTCCTCCGCGCTTACCTTTCTTGGAAATATTAAACTTGTCAGATCTATCCAAATTGACTAATGATACAATCCAATATAACTCGACCTGGCCTCCGGTTCTAGCCAAACTTCCGTTGGATATACCCAAATTCGAAGGGAATACTAGTGAATATTTGGGAAACCATATAACCACTTTCCACTTATGGTGTTCATCGAACTCTCTGATAGATGATTCAATCAGGTTGAGATTATTTCAATGCACCCTAACCGAGAATGCGGCTAAATGGTACATTGAACTCCCAGGGGGCACCTTTGCTTCATTCGGTGATATGGCTACAATAGTTTTAAACCATTTTCAATTGCTCGTTCTATGATGCTGGAACTGAGCTATTAGCTAATTTCCACCAGGACCAGGCAACCCACATTTTGGATCATATCCAGGAATGGAGGAGAAGGAAGTGGTTCATTAAAGTCGATATTCCACAAGAATTCCTTCTTGAATGGTTTCTCAAATCTTTGCAACCCAATATTTCTAAGGACGTATCACTCTCTGGTGTAGTCACCAAAGAACGGGCTATTTTTAGAGCCCAATAGCTAGAACTTATATATTCTCAATCTGGGGTTCTTCAAAAAAGAATTCATGATACTCCTAGATCCAAGGTTGATTTAGTCAAGCCGAAGCCGTGTGACCATGTCGAAAAGCTAATTGGATTGATTGATAGCAACACGGTTAACTTGCTAAATCAATTGCAACAATTGCCTTTACAAACTGCTTCTTCTATGCAGGCATCGCCATTTGTGCCTATGCCTTCTCAACCTTCATTTATAAATGTCATTCAAACTTCTAACCCCAAAGGAAACCAACAATCCGATGGGAAGAAGAAAGGATGGGGTAGGGAAAAAAATTAGGATAGGAAGGGTAATGCAAACAAACCCAACAATTATGATGGAGGGGGTAAAAATGAATCTAAGAAGAAAGTAAAGTTTCCATGCAAGTTATGCAATGGTGACCATTTGACTCATCTTTTGCCTAAGATTCAAGATGCTCAGTGCTTGTTGGTTCAGCAAGGGTCTTCTAGCTCCCAAGTTGTGCTAACTAACCCTTTTCCCCAAGGGTATCAGTTGCTTGTTGGCGTGAATTCTAGTACTAGTACCCTCGCTGGGGGTAACCAAGAAGGGGAAAATACATCAAATTTTTATATGATTGAGTTCACATATTGAAATTTCTACACGGTCACATGATTATGGTGAATCAGAATCGTCTAAGGCTAAGTCTACTCCTAATGTTTTAGATCCACTCCATATCGAGAGGCTCGTAGATGAGTCTATACCTCGGATGCCAAAAGGCTCCGCAAAATGCTCAACCATTAACCCCATTTCTAAGGCATCCTAGAACAACTCTATGGTAAAAGATCTGGCTCAGAATCCTTGTGCTATGTCAGTGTTAGAGGTACTCCAGTCATGCCCAACACAAAGGAGTGCATTTCTCACTGCAGTTAGAGCGATTGATCTAAAAAACCTCTCTTGTTCTTACATTCGATATGTTAAACATCAAGAAGAGACTCCCACATCATATGGCTTTTCAAATCAAGTCTACATATCGAAAGACCAATATCTTTCGAAATGTAGTTGATGAGGGAGATTCCACATGTGTAATGTCTATATCATGTTGGAAGGCTATTGGATCACTTCAGGTTTTTCCTTCACCTACTCTATTAACAACATTTAATGGTCATTCTCATAAACTGCATGGGATTATTCTATCCTTTCCCATCTATGTTGGGGATAAGTTTGTAAATATTGAAGTATAAATAGTCGATACAAATATCAATTACAATCTCCTTTTAAGTAGAAATTGGATTTACGAGATAGATGTTATTGTATCATCGTTATTCCACATCCTTTGTTTTCCTCATGAAGGGAGAATAGTAGAGGTTGATCAGTTGGATTATTCTTAGGGTGAGTCCCATGCATCTTCTGAATCTACTATCCCATTAGTGAACAATCCGAAGTAGCCTATAGAGAATCTAGGAGTTGGGATGTACTCTTCCTTAATGGGTACCTTTGATTTTCCTGCTCCAATTGCTAGAATTAATGTTATTTCATCCTCCAAGGCACCTTCTCGAAGAGAGTTCTTTAGAACTCATTATTTTCTAGATCCTTGGCCCTTACCCTCATCTACCACCACACTAGATGAGGGGCAGGTAGATGGAATGGCATTTCCTATGTCTACAGCTAAAAATACTTATCAATATATTGTTAACACTGCAGACTCCAATCCTACTCCTTTTTCACCAAACGAGCTGGATGGGAATGTGGCTCCGGCCTGGACTCTAGATTCAACTTCTGCTCTGGATTTCTTAGATACCATCTTGCCATCTGAAGAAGCAATTCTAGAAGCAATGACGGGTGTTAAAAGACCGTGGAATGATTTGCATCATTGGTCATAATTCCTCCCTCATTTACGGGAAGTAGAATCAAGTCTGTCTAGTTCTTCATCTACTAGTGATGTTCACACAGTTTTAAATCCTTTGGATCCAACACAGTTTTCAGCTGAAGGTAACATGTCTGTCATTTGTTAAACTATTCCAGTGAACATCTCTAGGAATCCCAACGTTATTGAAAATGTATTCATTGGAGCTAACTGTTCCCTTGAAGAAATTCAAACTTATATTGATCTCTTTAAATAGTTTCAAGATGTGTTCGCTTGGTCTTATGAGGAAATTCCTGGGATAGATCCATCTACAGTCCAGCATGAGATCAATACCTATGAAAATGCAAAACCTATTCGTCAGAAACTTTGATTGGTAAACCATAGAAAAGCAAGAGCTAGAAAAGTTGAGGTTGAAAAGTTTCTCAAGGCGGGTTTCATATACCCCCATTCCTTTAAATGAGTGGGTCTCGAATCTAGTCCCCATAGACAAAAAGCAAGGAACAATCCATGTATGCATTGAATTTAGGGACCTAAATAAGGCTTGTCCTAGGGATAATTACCCCACGCCCTTTATTGATAAGATTATCGATGAATGTGCGGGTAATGAAATTTTCTCATTTATGGACAGATTTTTCAATTATAATCAAATTACTATTCATCCATAAGATCAACATAAGAAAAATTTTATTTGCCCCTGGGGTACATTTTCATATTAAAATATGCCTTTTGGCCTTAAAAATGCTAGAATTACCTTTCAGCGGGCAATGTCGTATGATTTTCACGATATCAAGCATGTTAGTGAATCTTATTTCAACGATTTAGCTACTCATTCTTCAAAGAGAATAGATCATCCTAAACATCTTCGATTGATTTTTGAACGATGTCATTTTTATAAAATCTGGTTGAATCTAAATAAGTGTGTTTTCATCGTCACATCCGATCGGTTGTTGGGATTCATCGTATCGACTGAAGGGATTCATGTAGATCCTTTCAAGCTTGAGGCAATACTTTAGTTGCCTCCCATGTCCTCTATACATCAACTTCAAAGTCTTCAAGGAAAAGCCAATTTCTTAAGGAGATTTATAGCTAATTATGCCAAGATTACTAAATGATTTATGAGATTGCTTAAGAAAGGGGTCCCATATCTATGGGATGATTACACGCAATGTTCCTTTGATGCTTTGAAAAAATCATTACCCTTTGCTCCTTTGTTGAGTCCACCTGATTATAGCAGAGACTTCCTTTTATATCTCGTTGCAGAAAAATCAACTATTGGTATGGTTCTGGTTCAGGAGGATGATGCTTTCTGTGAGCACATAATCTATTATCTAAGCCGAGGCTTAGTAGGTCCTGAATTGCACTATTCTCCCATTGAGAAATTAGCCTTGGAAGTTGTCCATGTTGTCTAGCAACTTAGACATTATATTCTACTTCGAAAAACTTTTGTCTTAGTAATCATCAATCCACTTTAGTTTTTTCTCAACAGGCGAGTGATTGGGGGCAAATACAATAGATGGATTTTCATTTTACAAGAATTCCATCTCAAATTCATGTCAACTAAGTCTAAGAAATCTTTAGTATTTGCATAGTTTATCTCAGAGTTACCTTGTGAGGAAGAAATTGTTTACAAGGAAACTTTTCCTAATGAACATCTTTTACTTATTTCCTCACAAGACCCTTCGTATGGAGATATTATTATATATCTCCTGTCTTCAAAGTTTCCACCCACTTCTTCGAAGGCTGAATGTAGAAAATTACGTCACCTCACTAAAAGCTATATTATTATAGGTGATACTTTATATTGTCACGGGCTTGATTCAATCCTTAGAAATTGTTTAACCTTAGAAGAATTTGAGTCTATGCTTAATTATTTCCACAATGGAGCTTGTGATGGTCATCTATCTAGTCTTGCAATAATCCAAAAAAAAATTCTTGCTGGTTACTTTTGGCCTTCGATCTTTAAATATTGTATTGAAGCAGTCAAGAGATGCCATCCTTGTCAGATTTATACTCGGAAAATGTGCACACATCCAACTCCAATTTTCCCTGTGATCACTGTCGGTCCTTTCAGAAAGTGGGATATTGATTTTACTACTTGTAATCCGCCTTCAACAGGACATCACAAGTATATCATTGTAGTCGTAGAATACTTTACTAAGTGGGTCGAGGCTATGCCTACTTTTAAAAATTATGGTGAAACAACAACCTTGTTTCTCTTCAATCAAGTTATTTCCCGATTCGGTATTCCTAAAGAGAGTGTCATTAACCATGGCAGTCATTTCCAAAATCAAATGATGTCTGAATTGGCTCTTAAGTTGGGTTTCTGGAAGGAGCATTCATCTTTGTATTATCCTTAGGCCAATAGGTAGGTTGAAGCTGTGAATAAACCCCCAAAAATCATCCTACAAAGGATGATTAACAAAGCTCAATCTAATTGGCACATTATGTTATATCTAACACTTTGGGCATACAGAATGTTAGTTAAGACTGCCACTGGTTTTACTCCTTTTCAACTAGTTTATGGGTTGGAATCCATTTTTCCTGTGGAATGTGAGATACCTTCCCTTAAAATAAATGTTGAACTTCTTCCCGATACTTCTAGTCTCGAAGAATGCCTCGTTCATTTGGAACATCTCCATGAGCAATGTCGATATGTGGCCATAATCAACGAAGCTCATAAAAAGAGAGTAAAAACTCAATATGATAAAGTTTTCTGTCCTAGAGTTTTTTCTTAAGGAGACCTTGTATTAGTCTATGACCAAGACAAATATGCCTTGGGGGCAGGCAAGTTTAAATCTATGTGGTACGGTCCCTTCATTTTCAAAATTTTTTTGAAAAAGGGAGCTTATGAATTGATTGATTTTGAGGGAAACAAGTTAGCGGAGCTCAGAAATGGGGTTTATCTTAAGAAGTATTTTGCTTAGGCTTTGGCCTAACATTTGCTTGGTTGTAAATATTGTATCTTTGTGCATATGTATCTATCAGTTTTATAGTGATGCTGATAATTTTGATCTTCTTTGGCAGGTATTGATGGATGATTTGATATATCTAGGGTTCGTTGATGGTGCCAGTAGACACACTCGGAACCTTGCTTCCGTGGCTTGGATGATTTATTATCCATCTGGCCAGTTGTTGGTTTCAAGAAGCATATGTATCATTCCCACTTCAAATAATGTCATTGAATATATTGTTGTCATTAATTTACTATCTGAGGTAATATCTCTTGGATTCACAACTGGTGGTATCTCAACTAAATATCATCTATCATGTGAGAGATCCTTATTTATATCGCCAATTTCTGCGAGTGCATTTATTACAAACACCATTTGTTTATATCACATTTGTTCATATTCTGTGATCAGAAAATTCATTAGCAGATTCTATTAGTAATCAAGCATTATGTTGGCATATAAATCATTCATCACATTAAAAAATAAAAAATAATTGAAGTATCATATGTATATATATGATCATCATGATAAACCATTTGTACATAGATAAAGTTTTGTGTCCAAAATAATATACAAAATCGAGATCAAATGTCCTACAAAATTAGGGCTCATGCCCATCATCATGTCTAATAAAAAAAGATATGATCATCCATCTATGGGTCCTCCTCAGGGTGAGCAACACGAAAGAAAATGATGCCATTTTCGACCCGTCAAAATAACCACACCCAATCTCGTGGTACTCCTACCACGCATCTTTGCATCTCCTCTAGTAGTTCATCAAATTTCTAGGTTCGTCACATAAGGAACATGTGTGGATAGATTGTGGTGCCATCAATTCTGGTTGCCTGCTTGTAGTAGAGTTTGACAAAGGATGGGAGGTTGAATGAAAATGGGTGCAAGGGGAGTGACAGTTTCATAATATTAGTTTGGGCGAGGGCTCCCAATGCATCTCTATAGCGAGGGAGTTATGGACAGTAATGTGTGTAGTGTTCGTACTGTGCACATATAGTGTATAGATGGTTGGTACATAATTCTTTATTACGTGTTGGTGTGGCCTTATCTCCTAGAGGTGGAGGAGGGACTACTGGTGCCTGAGGGGCATGAAGAAGCGATTTTAACTCTTCCAATTCTAGGCACAGGCTGGTAGGGTGCCCTGATACCTCACATAACACTTAAGGTGTAGGTACCCTGGAAGAGGAATTAGTTGGAGTTTTGACCTTTTACCTTTCTGTTTCACCATTTTGGTGGCCCCTGTTGGTGTCGGCACGGGTATAATTCCTTGACATGTCGATAAAGGAACGTTCACTCCAGTTGAAGTGACGCTTGAGGTTTTTGACATGGATTGCAAGGAAAAATACCAAACGGGGATTACAAGAGCCATATTGGGCAACGTAAGTGTTTCCATGACTTGGTGTGTGGCAAAATCGGGTGGGTGATACAAGAGAGTTGTTTGGGTTATTGCATACAGGATGAAAACAGACTCGATGGTTGCAATATTGGGTGTCTCCTTAACCAGTTTCTAAGACTGGGCAGTGTTTGATGAACTCATCATACACACTAGGTTTGTGGGCCTTGGTATCGTCAGAGGTGACAGTAGTGTTATATGATGTGGAGGGGTTGGTTTTTTGAGGATTAATCTTGGTTTTTTGTTTGCAGGAGAACATCTAAACCGACCATGAGAATGTTGTGATTGGTTAGGTCATTATAACTTCTCCTAGTTGGGTTTTGGCATCAGTGATAGGCGGGCTCGTGTTGCGGGGCCACTACCCCCTAGTGGGGGAAGCAGTGTTGTATTACTGCAAATTGTTGGGTTGTGCCCCCTTGTCCCCTAGCCTCTCTCATCCCTTTCAATTCAGGGAGTTGAGGACAATTATGGGTGTAATTCCCATACTCCCCACAAATAGCACATGCATGGTTGCTCCCAAGACTAGCATCTTTATTTGGATTTTGTGGGTTGTGAGTACCCTTACTTTGAGTTTGGTTTTGATTGAGGGGATTTCCTCTAGTTGGTGCACGTGGAGGTTGGTTGTTTCCCCCTACCTAGGCTCCCTTTTTGGTTTGTTATTTACTTTATTCTTGATGGTGTTTGAAGGGTTAGCAGTATTGAGGCTTTCGAATTCTTATTGTTATTCGAGGAAAGAAGGTTGCACAGAGTTTACCCTTGTGTTAGGCTAGGGTGAGGGGTTAGGTTGTTGAGGTATAGACAAAGGGTAATAATCATTTCCATGTCATGGGTTGGTGTAAATGGTTTGGGAGGTCGACAAAGTCTCTGTGGTGCATGGAGGATATGGGTCAGTCTGTGTGGGAGGATATTGGTTACTATGTATAGTAGAGTATCGGTTGCCTTGCATGGGAGGATTTTGGGAGTGCACAAGATGATTAAGATAATATTGTGTGCTAGTTGGAATTTGGGCAGACAGTGGACCCCCCAAATGATTGGAAATGGGGTGGTCTATTGTATACATTTCTTGATTATTGGAACATGTTTCAAGGTTGATTTTGGGAGATGATTCTAATCAAACTTTCTGCATCATTTGTTGCTCCCATCTTTTATTGGGGAAAAGTAAGAAGATAAGGAGCGTCAGCTAGGACTGTGTATAGGTATCATGACTAAGTATAGATAAGCCCAAACTATTGATATTTGTTGATAGCTTCTTCCTCTGTTTGGGGCATAGTTGTAGCCACATATTTTACAATCACTGGAAGAAGAGATTTCAAAAATAAATCTAGGCAAAGGTATTATGTTATGTTCATTTTACAGAGGTTTTGACACTTTCACCACTCATGGATATGATCTAACATATGAGTGGAGGTAGTTTTCCAAAAGTGGGTCAGTAGTTCTAACCTAGTGTCATGTTGTACTAGGAGTTGGAAAAAGGTGAGGAATGAACAAGTCAAGGATCCAAGCATGCGATGGGAACCAAATATCTTTCTCGCATACCATTTTTTAACAAGGTCAGTGAGGGTGCAATGAAATATCCTTAGATGAACTGAGTCCTCAATGATGTTTTTAGATGAACACCACAAACGATAGGTCATGATGTGGTTGGTGGGATATTCTCCCTACTTGTCTTCAAACTTGGGAATGTCTGAAGAAAAATTGGTTGGCATGGGGGCCTAATTTTCACTATGGGCAATTGGATCATTGGTCAACTTAGTTAAATCTGGTAGGTTTAAAGAAGCAACAAATAATATCTTTATATTGTTGGTCATATTGGTACGACCTGGGGATGTAGCCTAAAAAATGTTCCCTTAAGAACCAGTAGGGCTACTTGGGGGAGTAGTATGTGGACACCCTACAGGGGTAGTAAAAAGGGGTTCCTTGAGGGGGAGGGGTCCCCAAAAAGTTTTCTCCAATAAAGGATGACCTAATTATAGTGGTTGAATGGTGTATTCTACACCTAGAAGGTGGGACACCATGCACACCTCACAGCAAAGGGGGGAGGTTTAAAATGTGACGAGAGTGACAGGTAACCCTTGGTTCCCCTATGGTTCCCTTTGTGGGTGAGTGTTACCTTATATGGTGAGGGGAAACTTTATCAAATAAATTGAACCACATACATAAAACAAAGTGAAAATGAATGGTTAATTATCCCTTTAACTTTATCTTATGTGATCAATAAAGACAAAAAAAATGTTTTGTGTTGTTTTTCTATGATAAAAATCCTAAAAAGACCTATGTGTCCTTTCCATTAAAAAATTAACTGGGACTTGCAAGGATTTTGTAGTAGGGTACTAGGGCTACGTCCCAAAAGTATTGGCGATGCTTCTAGAAGCCAAGAATCAATGAAGGTATAGAGAGGTCTCAGTGCTTCCCACACCTTAACCTATAGGTAAATATTCCCTAAAATTTGGTCACCATGGTTACCTTTGTCCCACCAAGGAAGTCAAGTCTTGAGCTTCTTGGTACTCAAGCATCAATGTAGAGCCCTAGACCAAAGAATTAGTTAGCCTCGTGGAGATTCGTGCACACTGAGACCTGACTCGAGTCTTTGGCATGCTCGAGTTTTTTACCATGGGATGATGAAGGATTTTAAGCACCCTATAAGACAACTTCTATGTTTCAGAATGTAAAATTACCAATTATAACTTATGGGATGCCTACCCCTATGGTCCTAACCTGAACTATAAATTATTTTATGACCCCTATGGGTAATTTAGTGTGTTCAAGTGTTAAAGTTGTTTTCAAAGAGTCTTATTCACTTAGGGTGTGAAAACTGTAAGCTTCAAAGAAATTAAGTATCAAGGTTCCAAAAGGTGGATACTCTTGATGCAAAGTTTAGATGAGCTTAGTGTGTGAGGTGCAAGCTTTTGAAAGTGAACTTGTGAGCATACAAGAGTGTGAAGCAATATGGATATGTAGCGATTGTTTACAACTCCCCTAATTATGCTATCTTATGATTGTTCCTTGCAAGAAAATAAATCATGTGTGGATAATGGGCCACTTACTTCTTTCCTAATTACATTATGTGAGCATATAGGGAGACGTAAATTGAGTTCTTTGAGAAAACTTTCAGATGAAAACCTAAGATCATCACAAGGATGTAAGGGAAGTAGGGGCTACTCCCTTTCTTACTAACACTTGGTCCTAGTCCTGGTAATAAAATTTGAAAATTGAAAAGCTTTGGTCAGTCAAAAAAATGTGTGGATTAGGGCCACTTAATTTTCCCCTAATTAAGTTATGTGTGATAATTGAATTGAACAAAACAAGATATAAAATATGTGTGGATTAGGGCCACTTACTTTCCCCTAATTAAGTTATGTGAATTGTAATTTATCTAAGTAAAAATATACAATTACCTTACTAATAGTGGTTAGCAAAGTAATTAAGCAGTTTATCTAAACTGTAAAAAAAAATACAGGAGTGCAAACAATTTCTTAGATGCTACCAAAACAATCAGGAAATAGAAATTACAATGAATTTTTTGCCTATTTGTGAATCGTGCAGGTCATTATATGCACAGACACACAACTCGTGCATCTGTTTGTGGGAAAATCTGCGTGGTCGGCTCAAAAAATTGAATTGAAGTGTTGTTTGGGCCAAGAGTAGGTCTGAGTGGGACCTACAAAATTCAAGAGAAGTTATGGATACAAAAAGTGAAAATGCAGAGAGAGAGGACCTACAAGATAACCAATTAAATCAAATAAAGACACAAAGTGGAGTTGCCACTTTTTATCTGGTGTTTTTTTTACTAAGGGTCCCAAAACATCTTTCCTTGTAGTTTGGTTTTCATATACAAAGAGAATACAAACAATTGGATGATGTTAGCGCTTAAACAAGAACCGACAAAGCATGAAATGTGATAAGAACAATGCATGAGAAATATTAAACAAAAACTAAAACAAAGAACATAAAACAAGCTTAATGAAGCATAAACACATCAACAAAGATATAGGAACAAAATCCCTTTTATTGATTGTTGGTTGTAGAAGAGCTACACATAAGATATCATTACACTTGAAGACAGTTGCTTAAGCAATGGTGCTCGAGATCTCTCAACAAGGATCTCCTTTCTTCAATCTCCTTTGCAAAGTCGCTCTCTCTCAAAGAATCAAAGAGAAATATCAATGGTTATGGAATTCTCTCAACAATGAAATGTCAGATTGCTTTGGAGAAATTTTTCTAACATAACAATGCACACACATATTCTTCTTCTTCGTCATGCAATGCCTTGTTTATATAGAATTTGAACTCCTCTTTCCCTTCCCAAGATCATTGATGAGAAAATGACTTGAGATAGAGGATTCCTTTGATGTCTTCATATCTCTAATTCGCCTCAAAATCAATTGTCCTTAGGTAGTACTTGTCATGGAATCCCAACAAAAATCATGTGGTGGGGTCCAAGACTGTTGATTGGACTTTGGGTGACCCACGTGGCTATCAAAGAAATAGCCACACGGTATTGAATTTCCACCTTTGCTTAGGCCACACTCCTTGATTTTTTTAAATGAGACATTTGAAAACCTTTGAATTTTTTATTTTGTGATGTCTCTAACCTTAAAAGATTCACCTGGAAGTACTGTTGTCTGACTCTAGGTGCCATCTGACTTGTACAAATGTGTGAACGATTTTTCCATGTTAACATTCACAAAGAAAGCTAAGCAATCCATGATTAATATGGCCTATCCTCATATGCCATAGCTCTCCTTGGTACATCATACTATTACTGCTAACTAGTGCATTAGGAGTGTCCATATGCAACATGTATAACCAATTGCTTCTCACCCCAATCTCTATAGGTGACCTCCAATCCTTGTGCTACAACAACATGTTCGCCCCTCTAAAGATAACATCATATCCTTTGTCCTGAAGGATGTATATGAAGATCAAATTCATCCCCAAGCCTGGCACATGCATCACATCATGAATCTAAATTGACTTGCCATTCTTCCTCTGAAACAGAACAATTCCTCTTGCAATTGGGTTGCACTTGGACTTGTTCCTCATCTGAATATGGAATCTAATGTCCTCCTCCTTATAACTGGATAAGTACTCTCTAACTTTTTTCATGTGAATTGATGCTCCAATATCTAAATACTAGACACCCTGTGAATTTGAGCTATAGAGGCAAGTGATCAATGTGAATTCCTTATCCATCACGTTGTAGAGCGCATTTTGCATTAATTGAAGTTGTTGTCTGATTCTTTCCCTTCTTCTTCCTGTGAGGACAATTGATGACATAGTGGCCAAACTCGTGACAACCATAACACTTGCCCTTATAAAGGCCCTTCTTCTTCTTTTCTCCTTCATATTCAAATGCCTTGCTAGATCCTTTCTTCACCTTCCATTTTCCTGCTAAGGCTATGTTATCCTACTCCCTCTCAAACTTTAGAGTCTTGCATCTGTTATTACTATTAACCAAGTTGAGCCCAAGGTCCTCTTGTGTGAAGTCACTCCATAAGTGATCCCATCCTCGAAGTGTATCTCACCCATTGATCACTTGGACGAACATGCCCCACTCCTTGGAAAATCCATTCAATGCTATTTGCACTAGCTCATCATTACTAGGCTTGTAACTAACTACAGTGAATTCATCTCTAGAAAGTCAAAATTTGGTGAAATAGGAAGTCAGTCTTCAGCCTTCTACATCCCGATGGTCCTCAACTTCTCTCTGAGAATCAACTTCTTGTTCTTTGTAGGGTTCTAGTACATATGTATAATTATGTCCCACACTTTCTTCGATGTGTCCAACTCTGTAATATAAGAAACAATATGGCCCTTGACTCAATCAAGATAATCCTCTTCACTTTGGCATTCTCCTTTTTGTAGGTGGCCATATAATGGTGGATCTATCAGTATATCAATAACATTTTCTGCATACTCCTTTAGTCCAAACTCATCCAATAGGACTGACATTCTGGCTTTCCAAATTCCATAATTGGAGGCTCCATCCAACCTACCCTGATCTCTCAAACCTGCTACGACTATCTTTGGCAATATAGTGAAACTAAAATAAACTCAAGAACTCAATTTGGGTTAAAACCCTCAACTTTTCTCTTCTTGTGCCTACACATATATTTCTTCTGCCCTCAAACCCACTATGATACCATGTGAAAATTTTATTATTGTTGTAGTTAGCAAGTTATTATTGTCCTATCAATTTAGATTATTAGTCTTTTGCAAATTATTTGCAGCAAATATTGAATAAAACACAATTGCAACTTCACTAAAACATAATTAACCACAGGAACTGAGAAAATTATGCACACACACACACACACACAAATAATGGACAGCAATATTTTAGGACAAATGTCCCTAGAAAAACCCCAATGTGGGGAAAACTAGCTCTGGTGATGAGTAATTTTATTATTCTTCAACAAATCTATGTTGGATAAAATTACAAATTCGTTTTCCAAAATTTACCAAACTTTTGGAAATTCAACTTCCCTTTGGCTTCTGCTCAACCCACACGTGCAGGCCTATCACTAGAAATCACACTAGAATTAACTTGACCTCCCTCTGGAATTCGACCTCAATTGGAAAATCGACCTTCCTGTGCAAATCAAACTCTCCTACAATTCCTCCCTCCTCTAGAACTTTTTCCTCTCTGAGCAACTCGGACTGCAACTAGGGTAATTCACACCCCTTATGTGGAGCAATTTGCACCACTAGAAAATCAACCTTCTTTTCTAGAAAAATCAATCTCCAAATCCTCCTGGAAATTTTTGTGATAAGATCCTCAAACAATCCTATCTCCAAGCACTGATGAACTCACTCAGTTAATGCCCCTACATTGCATATGCACCCTTCCTATGATTGCAATACCATGTCTCAATCTCTCACTGATCTTTTGTGTGTTCTCTGAGTGCCCATCAATCTCCTCTTATAATATCTCATTAATGAATCAAGAACCATGATCTAATCGTAATCGATGGATAAGATCATATTGACCCCTTCTCATGAATTTTCTGGAAGTCTCTAGAGGAAAATCAATTTACCTCAATTAATTATGAGTAATTAAGCCATTTCCCTAAGTTATATTTAGGCAAATTAATTAACTAGCTAATTAATTCTAATCAAGGTCTTTTCTTACGAAACCTTTTTTTGGATATTGGATAAAATGTGTTCCTTAGCCTCATAGACACAATCTGAGACTAGAACACTTGTTTGAGTTACATAAACTAAAATTTTGGTTATTGCCTTGTGCATGACCATACTGCCTTGTTTACGTTCTGTATCATTGTTATTAACTGTTATGGATTTTCATTTTCCTTTCTTTTTTCCTTCTATGTCTTGGGTATTGGGAGATTTTTTGGGTGTGGAAGTAAGATAATGGAGCTTTGCGAAAGAGCTAAGTGGAATCCAACAAGGAAATTAGACCTGAATGAAGCCTGGCGTATGAATGAAGGGTAGTTGAAGGTAGGAAGGAAGAGTACGACATCCGATTAGGCTAGTTGGGTCCATGAGAATAAATGGACAATGACATAACAACCATGGGAATAGCATAAAAAGGGAGGTTTCCTAAACCTTGAAACAGCATGACTAATATGTATTGGCACATAATTGTATCCTTGTATTTGATATAGTTAAGGAATAGAGATGTTGTTTGGAATGACAGGATGTTTGTTGAGAACCATCATGGTAGCAGGGTTTGCAGTAAGCAAGGATAAAGGAAGAAAATAACAAATTCCTTGGCCATATTGGGACCCTTAATCCCAATACAATGCAGGACATGTGTGGCTATAGGAGGTTCTCTCAACCTTGACTTCATTGATATATGTAAGTATGTACTGAGTGCATGAACATGCTAATGAATAAATAATTGTATGAAACAGTGTCGTGATTGACAAGTCATTATCAGGGATAATTCTTGTGAAAGAATATATGATCATGTTTCTAAGTCATATTGCAGGGATTTTCCTCCTGGAGAAGTCTACTCATAAGGTTATGTTTTGATTTCTTTGCAATTTTCTCTACAAGGAATCTCATAATTGATTTCATGCTATGATGTAGGAAAGCATTACACTACCAATTTGGGTGAAGGAAGTTGACTAAAAGGAGGAACAATAACAACTTGAAGATATCAGGGTATTGTTGTGGCCACAACCACCACCCTATTACAATTTGCCCTGGTAGCAATTTTGAATGGGTCCCCTAGAAGTTTATCTTTCATCTCTCTGAATGATCTCTTTTATCCCAGGGATTTTAACTCTCTGGGGAGTCAAATCTTCAATTCATAATGGTTAAGCCCCTTTAATAAACCTCTGCCACATGATTCATCTATAACCCTTTCTAAGTCCTTCATTCATACCCTTCATTGGGACTTTTTCAACCCCCAAAACCTTCTATCGCATCTTCATTCCCATTATAACCCTTTATAATAGAAATACTCAAAAAAATACCCAACTTACCCTTTTTCGCTTAACCTCAATCAACATTAAAACACAACGCTTGCTGTAATACACTGGACCTCACAGTTTTAGTAACCAAAATGTATATATTTCAGGTTCGGAGCCCCATCACATATCGCAATCGGCAAGATTCCTAGGCTATATATATAGATATATATATATATATATATATATATATATATATATATATATATAAGGTACACCTGCCTTCTGGACCCGATGGAATTATTAACCATAGTAAATTCTATTATATCGAGTCCGGAGCCCCATCACATATCACAACATCAGGGTCCGGCCTTTAATAAAGAGACACATCGCTACCACCCAAACCAACGATGATTATAGATCAGGATGCATATTATCTCAATATTCCTGTGTTTTTCGAAAAGTATTGAGGTTGGGGTTTTTCAAAGGAAGTCTAACATTGCAAACCGCCGCTATATATATATATAATATATAGCCGGCGGGTCTGGAGCCCTATCGCTTATCGCAATCGGTGGGTTTCGGGGCTTATATATAAGGCACACCACTATATACCGGACCCACCGATCACTATCAATTTGGGTGCATAATGTTTCAAGTCTGGACCTATGGATTGGCCATGGGATTTTCCCATGTTTCCTCATGTTTTTTGATAATACGCTGGGGTCGGGGTTTTTCAAAGGGAAGTCTTATGCGACGAACCTGAAGGATTATGAATCACGACACATATGTGTTTTGGGTCCGGCCAATCGCAAGTTGCAATCGGCAGAGCTTTGAGCTCAACCAAATGGTGCGATGCGATGCGATAGGATTTTGCAAACCCGATAGGGTATGGGTTCCCACCTATAATATTTCAAGTCCAGATTCTGGATTTGATTCGGTGTTATGCAATGATTTTCAGTGTAAATCGAATTTTCACTTGCAGGACTTAATCAATGCATGGGTTAAAAATGAGGGAGCAGTTCTTTCACGCTTGTTCCTTTTGATGTTATAAACGCTTCATGAAGGCAAGATTTGTCTTTTTTTAAAGCATTTTTATCATATTTGCATAAGTATGACTGATATTGGTTATCTCTGTAGGCAAGGACCGAGAGAAGGCAAGTGAGGTCGAAGAATGGATGCATAAGCTTCTTAGAGGGTTGTAAGTATGGCTCTAGATAAAAGATGCATGAGCGGATACGATGAGTTTATATATACGGATATGTATTATTTAAAGATTTGTCTTTAGGCATTGGTGGTCATGTTCCATGTGTTACCTGTGTGTTCTGAAGGTTATGCGGCCTCAAGTTGTATCATGAAGAAATGACACGCATACCTCCCCCTTTCAATCGGCATCTATTCATTTCCCCAGGAAATGAAACGCTCCAGTAGATGTGGTGTTTATGTGTCAGCAGTTGCACCGACTGTTCTACGATTGTATATTCTAATTTGTGAATTGAAAAGATGAGGGAGGTGAAAATTCAGGAAGACTAAGAGTCATTTCCATCTGCATAAGTATTTCCTCCATATAGGAGAGCAGGGCTTTTTGTTTGGAGAGAACAACTTTGACTTATTGTGAATAAAGAAGTCTGTTTGGTTCAAGAAGGAGCCTGTTGTTTCAGATTTTTTTTTTTTTTCTCTCATATGTTTAGAATCAGTGTGTTGTTGTTGGCATAAAGATAAATGTGATTTTCTTTGTGCATATTGATAACAAGCAGTTCATGGTTATTCCTGGTTATTTGAATATGATTCAGTAGCATTGTTAATTCATGAAAGGTTGTTGATTCAAGACTTTGTTAAACATCAGTTGCAAGTGTTGTTTGTAAGGAAAGGAATTTATATTCCTGTATAAGTAATGGGATTGCAATTAGGATTTAATACAGCCTTGTTCTTATTGAACCAGTAATTGATTCATTTGGACTTGGAATATATATGTGATGTTTAACCTCTTTTGTTATGCTCCTGTATGATAGATTAGGATAGTTAGGACTAGCTTAGGTAGTGAGAAGTAGTGTAGATAGGATTTGACACATATAGGTTAGTTGTTTCTTTTGTTGATTTAATTGAAGTCTTTCTCAAGGAAGAAATCTCTCAACACCTTTAACAGTTTACGGGATCCTTTAAAACTCGTCGGAACTAGCCATTCCAAATGAAAGTAGATCTAATTGGGGTCTGCAATCGGGTTAGTTCCCCTTGTTGGCATAGCGAAAATTTTTCCATGTCAACAAATTGGCGCTAGAAGGACGGTCTGAACCACCATCCACAACTTTTTATGATTTCATCTATAAATTTTGTGCATGGACTCGAAAAGATTAATGCATGGATCATGAAGGTCAAAAAGACCCTTCCTCCCATTCGGAAAAGCCTCATTTCGAAGAAGAGACACTGTGTGAGTATCCTGTCACTCAGGAACAACTAGTCAGAATACTTACTTGGGATTATGCTCATTCCTTCTCTCAACTCCCCATCTTTCACTCTTTACCTCTGACAACTAAAAGAAAGCCAAGGATCTATCCCGTAAATGAAGAGACATCTGCAGCCCCGTCCCTTGAAGATATTGTGCTTGAATCCTTGCAAAGTATCGACACTCCTTGGGAAGAAATTCTTGAAGATCCACTCTTTGAAGGTAATCCTTGGCTTGATCTGGGAAATATTAATAAAGAAAGCCTTGAAGAAACCTTCAACCAAAACATCCCTATTCACGATATGGCTAACGTTCCTCTCCCAGGTGGGAACCAGCTTCAACCGGGTGGGAACCAACTCCCACCTCCTCTGAGAGCACCTCCTCCCTGGCTCGCTCAGGATGTCGTAGCGGTACCTGGGCAGCAACATCCCTTACCAAAGAATGCAAAAAGAGTACTGCCTAAATTCGACCCTGAGCGGGGAGACATCGTTTATAACCATATTCACTCTTTCTTCTTGGTCGTGCGCATGTTGGGGGTAGCCGATGAAGATATAGTATGTCGCCTATTCCCTTTTACTCTGATTGGTGCAGCCTCCACATGGTACTTTAGCTTGAGAACAGGATCGATCACCTCGTGGGATGCCTTTCAACAGGCCTTCTTAGACAAGTATGGCGATGACAAAACACCTGCACCTTAGTTTTAGAACGATCCCGTTTGAAAATGGAAACCAAAGAAAAGGTCAAGGATTTTAACACCCAGTTTAACACCTTGTTCAATAGAATCTCGGCTAACGCTAGACCTACTGAGGAGGTGCTCATGGAATTCTACATCACTACTCTCCCTATCCCTACTGCGATGTGGGTCAAGAAGAGTAACACACAAACCTTACAGGGTGCTATTGATGAAGTAGTGAAAGTTGAGAATGAAATGATCAGTCTCACAACATGTCATCATACAACCGGAGAAAAGAAAGCCTCTCAGTCATCCAAGAAGGATAATGGGAGTGATAACAAAGTGGTTGAAGGCAAAGAAAGGGACACCATAGATGTGGAAGGTTTGCATCAGATCATTAAGAAATTGACAAACACAGTGATCGATATGAAAAGGAATTCTGGAGAGAGTACAAGTGGGAATGGAGGAGATTATAACAACAGAAAACCTTTTAAACCATTCTATAGTAAGAAGACAGAAGGTGGTCATGGTCCACTTGCACTACCTACTCCACCCAATGAAGGGAATTTAAATATGGAAGAGCTGGCTCTTATCAGATCGCTCCTTAACAACAAAGAACCTATAGTGGAGTTGGAGCTAGAATAAGAAAATGAGGAAGAATACCAAGTAGAAGAGTCCTTGGACAAAGAATCTCAAATCAACGTACTGTGGGATTTCTATACAAATGAGAACGATGATGACCAAGGAGACAGTATGGCAGAAATCCACACTAATGAAATCCACACATGAAGTAAGGGGCCACTTGTGGGTGTGATGAAGCCTGTAGACCAGACCAAGAAAGTTGTTCGCCCTGTGAAGGCATCCACTCCCAAAGTTCCTATCGAGAAGGGTAGACCTAGTAGTGAGTCCAAGAATACTCCTATTGCAAACTATCCATAGAAAGAGAATACATCTCTGCCTACAACAAAGGTGACTCAAAATGGTAAACCCCCACCTAAGAACGACAAAAGTGGTATGTTTACTCTGCCCTACCCTGTTTATAACATTGATTACAACATTGTGGATGATCTTAAGAAATCTAGGGCTAATATCACATACTTTGATTTGATAAAATTAACGCAGCAAAGAGATTTGTTCTTGAAATCTATGAATGAGTGGAACTGCAAAAATCCCACCATCCCAAGCAGCCAAACCAAGAATTTGATGTCCATACCTGTTAGTACCCCCAGTATAGCCCAAATACCATCAGCTATGGAAGCCACTCTGTCTAAAATGAATCGAAACCCCCCAAGATGTCAGTGCAGCCATGATAGGGAGTAAATCAAAATCCATAACTCCCCCATTTTTTATCACATTTTAAATCTTCAACATGAACATACACAATTGCTTGGTAGACTCAGGTGCGTCATCCATTGTGATGCCTTATGCTGTTGCTAAAAGACTTCATGCGATAGCTAAAAAAACTAGAACTCAAATCATGCAATTAGACAGGACAAATGTGAAAGTAATTGGGGAATTGAAAGATGTATTGATTCAGATGACTACTAAACCACAGTACACACAAGGCATTGATATAGTTGTAGTCGACATACCCAAGGCTTATGGAATGTTGCTTAGTAGGGACTGGTCAGCAAAATTGAATGGATATTTCTCAATTGATTAGTCCCATCTCTTGTTGCCTCAAAAGGGGAAGGGTGATATGCTAAGATTTGATCAAGAAAGATACATGAAGTACGTGGTGACGGAGCTAAATGGCCCCAATGAACCTGTAATGTTTACCAACTCTATCCTTGGGAATTATAGTTTTAATGTCTGTGCCATGGAAACCTATTTTGGGGAATTCCATGCAAAAACAATTGAAGAAAGTGCAATAAACGCATGGTTGGAAGCTCTTCCTCGTAGTCCAACTGATGAGCTACCCTGTAATATGGTAGATGATAGGGCCAATTTCGTAGAAGGTAGTTCATTTGATATAACATCAGATTATATGTTTTGGACACTCTATTTTGATGGCTCTAACTGTCTAGAAGGTGCAGGTGTTGGGAGCATTCTCATTAACCTGCTAAGGGACCAACATTCGATGCCAGTCGGTGGGAGTTCGCGTGCACCAACAACGCGGTAAAATATGAAGGTTTGCTGCAAGGCTTGAAGAAAGCCATTGATATGGAGGTAAAAAATCTTAGAGTTTTTGGAAACTTACAGATAATTGTGGATCAGGTAAGGAAAATGATACACTGCAACTCACCACACCTGGTAAGGTACCAACATGAGGTGTGGACCTTAATTGACGGTTTTGATTCTTTTAATATCACATACATACCTAGATGGAAAAACCAAGATGCTAATCTGATAACTGGTATGGCTACAAAACTTTTGCCTAATCTTAAATTAAACAAGAATAAATATTATGTTGAATTGATTTTCAAACCATGTGTACTTGATAACATCTCAAATTGGCAGGCATTTGAAGGTGACGAGCAGATCCTTGAGCTCCTGCATTGCGAGAAGACATTCAAAAATGCACTCATTGATGAAAAAGACCATGACAAGCTTATGAATGAGAGTAAAGATGAGGTAATATCCTTCATGGAGAAATTTATTGTCAATAGGTTTGGCATCCCTGATGCTCTCATGTTTGATAACACTTCTAATTTTTCATCACTAAAGTTGACCAAATTTGCTATCGATAAATCAATTCGCATAAGACATGCATCAAGCTATTACCCCCAGGGAAATGGAGAGCTAGTCCTGAAATGGGACAAGTTAAACGAGCCAAAAGGTAAGCACACAAAATTCCAACACTTATGGTTAGGCCCATTCCAAGTTGTGGAAAATATTGGTCAGGGAAATTACAGATTGAAAACTTTATAGGGAGAAACTGAAAAACTCCCTGTTGATGGCCAACATCCCACCACATGGTGGTTACCTCCTGAGTAGGTTATAATTCATTTTATTTTTGTTGGTAGTTTAGTTACATTCCAATCTTTTCCTTTCTTGTTTTTCTGCAAAGTTTATTTTCCCTTCTGTTTTGAATTGCAATCCTTTTCAGCCAACTGATTTTGGTCCTCCGGTCTCATTTTTACCTTTTTTAGATTGCCCCCATTCGCCACCTTTAGCTTTTTCCTCCTTCATTAACCTGCTGACGAATCTATTGATCCTAAATCCATCATTACCTTGCAAATCAAACAAATCTTCAATGAGCCCATGAGAACTTGAAAGCCAGCTGTGGAGTTCAAATCGAATCCATTCATTAGCATCTGTTGAGTACTAGGTAAGATCCGTTGATAACCTAGATACCTGGAGCATGTAGGGGCATCTTTATAAAACAAAAAATGTGTAACTACAGTTGGACTGGCATGGAGGAGCGCTACATTTTAAATAAATCCCACTCAGATCTAGCCTATGCTTGCCTGCAAGGTTTACAGTTATTCTCCATTGGTCCCATCCACCACACTAAATTCTCTAATACCTGTCATCTACAAGTAAATCTCCTTTCATGGGCTAAACTCACTGTCATATCCCATGTGGCAAATCCAATTGTGCTCTAGTCCTTGTGCCTGATACTGGAAAGACTTATTTAAAAGAAAATGAAATGTCAAGTCCTTGTTCCAATTTGGAAGGACAAGTTGTTTGGGAAGCTAGTTAGAGTAAGGACTATTGTTGGGCTCAGAGTACCAGTTGACATAATAAGCCCAACCTTGCTTAAGCGGTTTAAAATTATGGCATGATCCATGACCTCACCCCATTCAATCATATGAAAATATAGCACTGAAATTCTCATATAAAGTGCAGAAAATCATATCTACATCAAGTTTGATGAGCAATAAAGAGCTGAGGTACACACCTAAACTGGTATTGACAGACCAGTGATGGCCCCGAAAGGATTTTTGAAAGAAGGAAACAGGTAAAGGAAGGTCAATAAATTCCATAATATTACCATTAGAGAATGCCTGTCAAAACCCTATCAGTAAGTAGAAGCTATTTGTCTTTATCCCACCTGAAGCAATTAATGTTGAAGTAGAACCCATGCCTGTCCATCTGTATTATTTTCATTTCAAGTTTATCTTAACACCCTGATGTTCTATTGATTCAAGATTTATATGGAAACAGAGATAATTGGTTCGCCATTTGTTGTGGCCACAACCACCACCCTATTAAAATTTGCCCTGTTAGCAAATTTGAATGGATCCCCTAGAACTTGATCTTGCATATCTCTGAATGATTTGTTTTATCCCAGGGATTTTAATTCTCTGGGGAGTCAAATCTTCAATTCATAATGATTAAGCCCCTTTAATAAACCTCTGTCACATGATTCATCTATAACCCTTTCTAAGTCCTTCATTCATACCCTTCATCGAGACTTTTTCAACCCCCAAATCCTTCTATCACATCTTCATTCCCATTATAACTCTTTATAATAGAAGTACTCGAAAAAATGCCCAACTTACCCTTTTTTTCGCTTAACCGCAATCAACATTAAAACACAACGCTTACCATAATACACCGGACCTGACGGTTTTAGTAACCAAAATGTATGTAGTTCGGGTCCGGAGCCTCATCACATATCGCAATCGACGGGATTCCCAGGTATATATATATAAGGCACACCTAGCTTCTAGACCTAATGCATTATTTAACCGCAATATATATATATATAATATATATATTATATATATATATATATATATATATATATATATATATATATATATATATATATATATATATATATATATATAGGGTCTAGAGGGTCTAGAGCCCCATCACATATCGCAATCGGTAGGGTCCGAGGCCTTTATATAAGACACATCACTACCACCTGGACCAGACAATGACTATAGACCAAGATGCATATTATTTCAAGTCCGGCCATAAGGTTTTCCCGTATTTTCCTGTGTTTTTCGAAAAGTATTGAGGTTGGGATTTTTCAAAGGGAAGTCTAACATTGCTAACTCGCCAACGGTATATATATATATAGTCTGTAGCCCTATCATGTATCCCAATTGACGGGTTCTGAGGCTTATATATAAGGCACACCACTATATATCAAACTCGTCGATCACTATCAATTCGGGTGCATAATTTTTCAAGTCCGGCCCTATGGTCGACCACGGGGTTTTCCATGTTTTCCCATGTTTTTTGATAATATGATGGGGTCAGGGTTTGTCAAAGGGAAGTCTTATGCGGCGGACCCAAAGGATTATGAACCATGACACATATGTGCTTTGGGTTCGACCAATCGCAAGTCGCAATCAGCAGAGCTTTGAGCTCAACCACATGGTACAATGCAATGCGATAGTATTTTGCAGACTCGATAGGGTATGGGTTCCCGCCTATAATATTTCAAGTCTGGATTTTGGATCCAGTTCGGTGTTATGCAATGATTTTCAGTGTAAATTGTATTTTCACTTGCAGGACTTAATCAATGCATGGGTTAAAAACCAGGGGGTGATTCTTTCATGCTTGTTCCTTTTGATGTTATAACACTTCATGAAGGCAAGATTTGTGTTTTTTCTTTAAGAATTTTTATCATATTCGCATAAGTATGACTGATGTTGGTTATCTCTGCAGGCGAGGACCAAGAGAAGTCAAGCGAGGTCGAAGAATCGATGCATAAGCTTCTTATAGGGTTATAAGTATGGCTCCAGATAAAAGATGCATAAGCGGATCTGATGAGTTTATATATATGAATATGTTTTATTTAAAGATTTGGATTTAGGCATTGACAGTCATGTTCCATGTGTTACCTGTGTGTTCTGAGGTTATACGACCTCAGGCTATATCATGAAGAAATGACACACATATGTCCCCCTTTCAATCGGCATCTATTCATTTCCCCAGGAAATGAAATGCTCCAACAGATGTGGCCTTTACGTGTCAACGGTTACACCGACTGTTCTACGATTGTATATTCTAAATTGTGAATTGAAAAGATGAGGGAGGTGAAAACTCAAGGAAGATCGAGAGTCATTTCCAACTGCATAAGTATTCCCTCCGAATAGGAGAGCAGGGATTTTTGTTTGGAGAGAACAACTTTGATTTCTTATGAATAAGGAAGTCTGTTTGGTTCAAGAAGGAGCATATTGTTTCAAATTTATTTTCTTTTTCTCTCATATGTTTAGAAACAGTGTGTTGTTGCTGGCATAAAGATAAATGTGATTTTCTTTCTTCTTATTGATAATGAGCAGTTCATGGTTATTCAATGTTATTTGAATATGATTCAATAGGATTGTTAATTCATGAAAGGTTAATGATTCGAGACTTTGTTAAACATCAGTTGCAAGTGTTATTTGTAAGGAAATGAATGTATATTCCTATATAAGTAATGGGATTACAATTAGGATTTAATACAACCTTGTTCTTATTGAACCAGTAATTGATTATTTGGGAATTGGAATATAAATGTGATGTTTAACCTCTTTTATTATGCTCCTACAGGATAGATTAGGATAGTTAGGACTAGCTTAGGTAGTGAGAAGTAGTGTAGATAGGGTTTGACACATATAGGTTAGTTGTTTCTTTTGTTAATTTAATTGAAGTCTTCCTCAAGGAAGCAATCTCTCAACACCTTTAACAGTTTACGGGATCATTTAAAACCCGTCGGAACTAGCCATTCCAAATGAAAGTAGATCTAACTGGGGTCTGCAATCGGGTTAGTTCCCCTTGTTGGCATAGCAAAAATTCGCCATGTCAATAGGTATGCAATGAAAGCACTAGGAAGCTACAAAAGAGACACTGAGAGAAGGTTAATTTAATGTATTTTGTTGAAAATGCAACAAGATGATGGAGCTTAGTGAAAAGAAGTCGCCTTCACTAAGTGGGCCCGCAGGCTATTTTTGGCGCAAAGTCTATTTTTAGACTATGTCTATTTTTAGACATATGGATCATGGTCTATGAGTTGCAGGATGCTATTTGTGGATGATTGGTCATGTTGGTAAAAATAGATGGACCTCTATTTTTAAACATATGGGCGGAGTCTATTTTTAGACTGCCAGGCTAAAAATAGAACAGCCGAATATTATTAGCTCTTAATAATATTTGGACTATAAACATTATCTTATTCTCTTGGAGCATCAGTTCGAGCTACAGATGTGGCACATGCAACTGCCAGAAGGAAATACGTGTTTCTATGGGTTAGTTGAGCTATTGCATGGATGGACTTCAGTTAGAACTCAAGTGATTGAGTTTGGTGGAGTTGATTGAGGAGTTGATGGAGTTGTGTTCAGTTTGACTTAGTTGAACTAGTTGTATTTAGTCTAACTGACAAATAGACTAGTGATGAGTGGTGTGAATTAATTATTAATTAATTCACTAATTATTAACTCATAAATCAACTAAAGAATACATCAGTTAACTCAGTGCATGGACAGTTCAGTGGAGACAAGTGTTAGAGGTGGGTGAAAGTTCAGTTATGACTATAATTGTGCATGAGATTTGCACAATCATTGATCGAGATTGCCAATGATGATTGCGCAGTACAAACCAAGGGAATTCGAACTTGGATCTGATATATTCCCAACAGGTATTGCACAGTGGAGGTAGGCAAACAGCGGAGGAGATTTGAACCTATGATTGATTCAGATCTGAGCTAGTTTATGTGTAGCAGGTGGAGATAGTACTGAGTACTTGCAAGGAGTATTGTACTATGTATTGTTACATGTTCTCTATCATCATAATATACAAATAGTTGAGGGGTTTTCAGTTGTATGCTTTCCCCAGTACATATTGTGTTGATATGTGTGATTGATGTTTCAATGTGTGCATGAGATTGTTTCTTTAATTCCGCAAATTGATGATCAACGTAGAGGAGGTTATGTATTATGCATGCATTCCGCAAATAGTGTATAATCAGGATAATCTTTGTGAATAAGTGTTATATTATTCAAAATTTCTACATATTTTAGATCCATTGAGTTGCTAGGTAAGAAATTGTGTATAGGGAAAACTGATTATACAAAGATGTGTATACAAAGCTCACTATGAATATGCTTGTGTCAAGCATTTTTGTGCTTTGTGGTTGGCTTAAAGTACTATTGTAAATGCGTAGGTTTATAGAACATCAAGGATGATGTTCCTCCAAGGGGATGGGGTTTATGACATCCCCTATGGTTAATTCCCCTTGTAAACATTATAAATAATTCCTTGTAATTATGTAGCCATAAATTAAAATGACTAAGAGAAAGGGACACGGGTCCCAATGCTTGAGGAATTGGTTATTTTAAATATTAGTCATGGGTTGACTGAGTGGTTTTAATATAGTTGATTGTGTTATTAATTTAGTTGAAAACAAGGACATGTCCTTGTTCTTGTTGGGCAAAAACTAAAAGCAAAGAAAAGGACAAAATTAAATGAGAGTATGGGCTACGTTGTCCAAGGGGTTGGTCTGCATAGAGAATGCAAAGTGACATATGGTTATTCGGTAGAGAATGATGATGAGACATGCCTTCATACATCTATAATGGCCATGAGAAGTAGAGGTTGGGGAAGGCCTGTGGAGAGATACATTATTCATTCGCTTAGGTGGAGTGAAGGGGTAGCGTTAAAATAAGGCATCATGTGACTGAGAGAATTCAATAGAGAAGAGAATCTCTAATGATAAGACATCTGAGAAACCCATAAGACTTGTTATTTGATAATCACAGAGTAAGCTCAGATGATAGTCTAGCTGAGAAACCCATGAGGCTTACTGGTTGATAATCACTGAACAGTGGTAGTGCCTTATAGGGCTGATAAATCCACTAGAGGCTGTGTTAGTTGACAACTTCTAAGAGGTAGAAGCACCTAGGTCTAGACGGAGGATAACACCTGATGGTATTCCAAAGGGGTGGGCTAAGAACATAGGTTGAAGTACCATTGAAAAGTTGTTGGAGATTGTGTTCATATTCCTATAGGAGTAACACAACTAATAAAACCTCTTTATTATTATCTATCTCTCTCTCTCTCCAAGAATGAATCGAGACTCTATTTTTAAATCCCCAGTGTTGTCTGGATCTTGTATTATAATCCCATATATGTAAATGAGGATGTCACACCTGCCTTATGTGTGATCATGGATAGTTGGTGAGTGTATGTGAGGTAACCTCGAGACACCCTCTTTTAAATGATAATATCAGTATTAAATTCCTCTTAAATCACTCTACCTTAAGCTCTAGAATCTCGGTCGAGGGTGTTTGGCTACAAGAAAGTGCATAGTACAATCCAATCTGAGGTTGGGTGGAGAGTCGAAGTCTCAATCTCAGTTGCCAGTTATTTGAACTTAATAAGATGAATTTACTTGTATACTTGATGCAACAAAAAGATAAATGTTGTTGTTGTGTGATGCATTCATGTTTTAACATTGTTAATGTAGGAATGTGTTATTCTTGTCTGTTTATGATGAGATGCCTTATTTATATGTGCAATTCTCATTATTATAAGGGGTTGAAAGGCATTAGTGTTATGCTAATACGTTCATGAAGTGCATAGTTGTTTGTATGGCTCCATGTGACTATGAGTGTGGTCAACCAAGCTGTTATAGTGTGTGCATGCCTCAATAGTTAATTTGGTCGATGAGAAGTGCAGGTCAACAATGGTCTAAGAGGGTGGTTCTTGCACTATTGAATGTGTTGGAAAATTAGAAAGGAAGTAAATATTTTCTCGGCCTTGATAATTACTTATGATGTTTCTTATTATTACAATTCTTTATATCTTCTTTCTTTAGTTCATCAAGCAATTACCAAAAGTAGCAACACATAAAATAATGAACACAAGATGTAGGCACATGCCAGGGAAAAACCCCCACTCAAGGGGGAAACCCAGTGAAAGTAATTCTTCCTTTCAATATTATTCTTTGAGACTCTTCACTCTAGACCAAGACCAAACCTTCCCTCCACACCAAGTCAGCCTCTACAAGATTGACCTCTTCCCATCAACTTCGACTATGCAGCAAATTGCAGTAGCCAATAGCTTTCGACAGCAGTTCAACTTGAAAGACTTCGATCCCCAATCCAAAGCATGAAACAGAGAGAGACCACCACAAAAATTTCAATTTTCTTTGACTCCTTAGACTCACCCAAACTCACATTCACTTCGGCTTCCCAACAACAAACTTTCCCAATTTCCTACTTTGCACTTCTACCCAGTAAACAAATGTTTTCACTTCTACCCAGTAGAGAGAGAATGATAAGCGATGCTCCAAATGAATTTGATGTCCTTCCTTTCATAGGTTTCTTGTGGTGTCAAATAGGGTCTTAGGCTGACTTGATCTTCCCTTAGGATGACATGGTGTGGAGGTTACATAATTCATATTTGACTCAATGCTTAACCTTTTTACATGATTCAAAAGCCCAAGAAGGGTCTCTTTAAACGTACAATAATTCTATAGACTTGGAATAAATCCTAGAAGTCCTCAATGGGGACTTTGACCTAAAACATGGTGACACAAGCATGAAACCCATGCTTTAATAAGTTACAATAATAAAATAAAATTTATTTTCTTTATTCTTTTGACAAGTACATTACATGATGACTCAAGTACATTATTGAAGACCGAACATAGTTACTTTTCCAACACCCCCTCTTAACTAGGGAGGTATTCATAATGTACATATACAATGGAAGATCTCAAACTATATGAACCATGAAGAACTTTAGGCACCACAATGATATGGACTAGATTCCTAACCAAGGAAATCTATCCAACCAAGCACTCAACAATTTAGGCACTATATTCCTGACCAGGGAAATCTATCCAAGTGGGACTAAAGTGGACTCAAGCTTTCAGCCCTCTAGGTACCATCAGGCTTACTAGCTAACCACCAAACCAAAAATCCAAGTGTGTATCCAAAACATGGTTCAATAATCAACACCACCTTTCGAACTTCAGGGACTCAGACATCAACACTAAGTGTCAGCCATATGCCTCCCCAAGCAATGCTTCACTTGCAAAGCCTCAACACCCCTTAATCCAACATATTAAGAATGGCCAATCTCTCCCAATCAAACTAATTGGTAACTAGCATGCTTTCAAATCCTTCGAGATATTCACCTGTACAAACACAACCCCAATCAATAATATACTTTTATTTCTACATAATCAAATACAAATCTCTGGGGTCTTCCAGGCAACAGATGTTGCTTCTCAACTTTCCACCTTCTCATGCAACAACATATTCTTTAGTCGAATCCTGCTTTCCTTCTTTCAACAGCACTTCAAAATGTATTCTCCAATTTCCGTTTCCTATTCATGGCCTTCACTCAGACTTACGATTGTTACTCCTAGTCTAGTGCATGACACATGAAGTAGATAAACATATCTGTCGCTCCCTCTCAACCAGGAAGCACCTCTTTATTGAGACTTCCTCTTAATCTTAGGGAGATCTCTTCTATTCATACTTCCTCTAGTAGATCAAATTCTTCTTTTCTACATCAGAGAATATTTCGTGGCTCCCAACAATTTCATCAAAGTTATCGTCATCCCCATCGGCATATCACATCAAGGAGCATCTTCAACAAGTTGAAGATTATGTACCTTAAAACTTCAATAGAAAGTACAACCAAAACTATAGAAGCATGATTTTAGCCATATCAAAATCACAGAAACATTTCAACTTTATTCATATCAGTTACCCAAACAAGAGGCACATGCTCATCAACATCTTGCTAGGGACTTTATACACCCTAGACTATTTCATAACAACATTCATTCCATATAGGTTTCAATAAGTCTTACAAAGGTATGACATACCTTAATACAACATGTATAAAACCCTAGAAACCATTCACACAAATACAGATATTCAAAATGTTTAACAACCTTTCAAAACATATATGTTAGACTTCTCACTAGGGATTCATACAAATCCTAGATTTCATACAAACAAATTCATCAAAGTCAATCACAACTTAGTCATTAACTTGACTAGCTTCCACTAGGGTTAGTTCCAACCACTATATTTTTCAATCATCAAACAGTCACTAACATGACCAACTATCACTAGGGTTAGCTGCAAACCCTAGATTTCCAAGCAATCACTAGAGTCAACCAAGAATTAAATTTTCAACAATTTTTTCACAAATCTCAATTCATCATATTTCAGAGATTTTACTTTTACTAAGGTTTAAATCCAAAATCATAAAATTCCACAATCTCAAAAATCATTAAATACATAGATCTCAGATTGTTACATTACACACAATAGATAATGTTACTACTAGGATTTCACTATCAAACCCTAGATTTTCATTTTTCCAACAATCACTTAATAGATTTCAGATTGTTATATCACACATACTAGATACTTTAACTTCTATAAGGTTTAGCCACAACAAGCTTATATTTCCAAATATCATCGTCCTAGAATCTCATACAATGACTTCCATTAAATCCTAAAACATGGACTTACATTAAGTCCTAAGACTTATGACCATCAATAACTACGTTAACACACATATCTAGGAATTCATAACCATACATAAGAATATCATATGTCCAACAACATTAATACATCCTGACCTAGACCAACCTAGGATTTTGACCAAAAGGACATATCTATATATTCCTAGGCAAATACATTTCATATCATGTGTTAGTCAAACCCAACTTCACAAATATCAATAAGAGTTAGACTCACAATCATCTTGATTACACTAGGGTTTGATTATACAAACACACATATACCAAGGAAATAATTTCTAAGACAATATAAAGGTCTTTCTTACACATTCCACCAAACCCCAATGAGCTAAGGTTCCAATGTAGAAACATAGAAAACCCAACATTACCAAAAATTCAAAGGTTCAAGATTTTAGACCTCGTCATTCAACCCTAGCAAGTTAGAATTTCCATATCACACCAAAATTCCAAATATTACTTCATCAATAAAACTTCAACTAGCATTTCACAATATCCCTCAGCAGCTTAGGATTTCATAGATTCACATTAGCATACCATTCGGTTAGGGTTTTCTAGAACTTGTCTAGGGTTCTACATAGTCAAACAAGAATATGAGTGGGGTGTGTAGATTTATCAAGAGATGAAGCACCCAAACAAGAATCACTATGATTCAATACAGTTATTCATGAAAAGGTTAGTAATAGATCATCAAATGAATAATCCAATCAATGTATTCAAAACATACCTTTGCTTCTTGACTAACCTTGTCTTGAGAGATCCTCCTTCTTGCAGATGTTTTTCCTAACCAAGACAACAGAGGGAGAAAGGTTATTAGTATTTAATATAATCAAAACTAAATGAATACATGAACCCAAAACTGAAAAGACATAAGATACTTATCTTTTAGAGTTGTTGGGAGCTCCCTCCAAAGCTTGAGGGAAGCTTACAACCTTAAAGTACTACACAAATGTCTTTTCCAAAGATATGTTAAAAACCTATAACTATAATACAAGTTATTTAAATAAAATGACTTAATAATGTAAGTATCTAATGTCATATTCTTCAAGCTTTACTTTCTTTGAGTCTCCTTCTTCAGCAAAGTTAGCTTGATCTCTTCCTCTCTTCTTATTTCTTGGATTCTCGAGATAGTCACACTTGCAGTGACCTTTCTTATGACATTGATATCACTCTATATTAGACATGTCAACTTTATTCCTTGGTCCCTTCGATCTCTTTCCTTTATGATGAGAAACATAAGCATTTGATACTCCTTTAGGATTGACAACCATTGAAATCTTTAATTCTTCCTGACTACATGTGGTCCATAATTCTTCAAAGGTGGGAGCTACCTTCCAACTGTTGAGACCTGAAGAAAATGCACCCCAAGAGGGTGGAAATCCTAATATAGTAGTGACCACCAATTCTTTGTCTAGAAAAATCTCATCAATGGTTGAAAGATCATCCTTGAGTCTAGTTATCTTCACAAAGAAGGTTGCCATAATATCTTCTTTATTCATCTTCATATTCCTCAGCTCATTCTTCAAACTTGCTACTTGACCAATGTTCATAATAGTGAACAACTTCGACAAGGCTTCATACATATCCTAAGCATGATCAATGTTAGATTTGAATGGGACAAGATTTTTTTTGTATCCCTTCTACCATCTGAGTCATAGCCACCAATTCTAGGTCCCTTAATTTCGATTTGTTGACATCATTGGCTTCTTTTGTAGGCTTCTTTACATTTCCTTTAACCAAGTCTAGAACCTTGTTCTTCTCAAGGATTAGGTTAATCCTCTTCTTCCAGGATCTGAAGTTAGATGCTCTTTCAAGCTTATTCTCACCCTTGATAGAGTTAGACATCTTCCTCGAATATAATAGACTCCTTCCCTGAGATAGTGCCTATGAATGGATCTTCTTTCTTCTTCTTTCTTCACGAAAGCTCTGATACCATGTTGGGAAATAAGAAAGGTAGTAAATATTTTCTCGATCTTGATAATTACTTGTGATGTTTGTTATTATTATGATTATTTATATCTTCTTTCTTTAGTTCATCAAGAAATTACCAAAAGCAACATCACATAAACCAATGAACACAAGATGTAGGCACATGCCGGGGAAAAAACCCACCTCGAAGGGAAAACCCAGTCAAAGTAATTCTTCCTTTCAATAGTATTCCTTAAGACTCTTCACTCTAGGCCAAGACCAAACCTTCCCTCCACACCAAGTCAACCTAGAGAAGATTTACCTATTCCCATCAACTTCGATTATGCAGCAGCCAATAGCTTCTAGCAACAGTTCAACTTGGAATACTTTGATCTCCCAATATAAAGCACGAAATAGAGAGAGACTACCACCAAAATTTCGATTTTCCTTAACTCCTTAGACTCCCCCAAACTTGCATTCACTTCAGCTTCCCAGAAACAAACTTTCCCAGCTTCCTACTTCGCACTTCTGCCCAACAACAGATTTTTTCACTTTTGCCCAGTAGAGAGAAAATGAGAAGTGATTCTCTAAATGAATTCGATGTCCTTCCTTTTATAGGATTCTTGTGGGGTCGAATAGGATCTTAGGATGACTTGATATTCCCTTAGACCGATATGGTGTGGAGGTTACATAATTCATATTTGACTCAATACTTAACTTTTTACATGATTCAAAAGCCCAAGAAGGGTCTCTTTAAATGTACAATAATTTTATAAACTCAGAATAAATCCTAGAAGTCTTTAATGGGGACTTTGACCTAAAGCATGGTGACCCAAGCATGAAACCCATGCTTTTATAATTCACAATATTAATAATAATAATTATTTTCTTTATTCTTTTGACAAGTACATTGCATGATGACAGACTGAACAAAGTTGCTTTTTCCAACATAATGTTTACTAGAAAGAATATAAGGCACAATCCAGATGTCAGAATCCAACATAGCTTCACTTTGGGTCGAACAAAGGGTACTCAATTTTATGGTTGGTTGAGGCTTGAGTCGAGTCGGCAGGTTGTGCCATGTCCATAATTAGAAAGGTGTTGGACTTCCACATCGATGCTCAATAGCTAGTGTGGGGTCCATTATGGGTGGACGTACGCAAGTCATTTAAGTTCATTAATTAATGATGTCATGGCTTATTCATTACTTACATGTATAAATATATCAACATATGAAAGAGGTCCTAAATAGCATGGGACACATTCATCACGGTCGACTAGACGAAGGCTTTGACTAGTCTTATGTAGTCAAGTGAGTCAATTGGTTTAAGCGGCTTCTACTAGTCTTGTCTAGTCGAGGAAATCCATTTGGGTCAACTCAATTTGACTGATCTTATCCAATTGAGGTAATTCAATTGTTTTGAGTCGTTCATCTAATTTTATCTAGTCAAGATAAGTTGACTAGTGGGGTCATCTTCGATTGACCCTACCTAGTCATGCTATGTCAAGATATAAGTATATGGCCTTATGGTTGAGTAAGCTCAGGAGAGATAAATCTCTTTTGTATATTTATAGATACTCATGTAATTCCAAGTTGGATCGAGGCCTTAAAAAGCTCAGGACAGGCATCACATTGTGTGTGTGTGTGTGTGCGCGCGCGCGCTCATGAAGGATTTCACCTTTTCAAAACACTAGAGAGGAGCATCGGAGGCTTTGGATGAAACCTATTATGTTGGTGCAAGCACGTTTGTTGACGTAATGCTTAATGACTTTCATTCTTGGTGAGATGGGTAGCATTCCATTGGATGAAAGTACTGAGAAATGGTCATCAATGGAAGGATTCAAACCTGTGTAAATTCTGGAAGAGATCCAGAAAAAATTATAAGTATAAAAGCTTGAGAGGTAGGTTGAGAACTTGTCGGTGAGACCCACAAGGTCGAGGGTTGTCTAGTCAGTAGGAAAGACGAAATGGAAAACGCATTCATCCTATCGACCCGAGTACTAGGTGGTCCAACCCTAGTCAGTAGTTGGGGGTTGGGCGAGTTACCGAGGAGGTGCCTTTTGAGGTGAGTTTGCACCCGACCAAGCAAAAGAAACTGAGCTAGTCAAGGCAGAACCCGCTAGTTGAGGGTCGAGCTGGGCTGGGTTGGGTTGACTAGATCAATGTCAAGTGGGGCCTGGTGAGTGATTTGGGCTGGGCCAGCCAGGTCGAGGTCGAGATACTAGTTGAGGTCAAATTTTGTGCTTTTTCCTGAGAAGATTGACTTCTAACTATATGAAGGATGTGCCTATTCTATGTGGATTATTCCACGATTGCAGAGTGACCATTTAGGAGCCACACATAATGTCATATGGGTGTCACATGGGAGCCACTAGTAATGTGACAAGATTAAATAAGCCTAATTTAAAATGGTCATAAATCTTGATCTGTAAGTTTGATTATGGAAAATTTTACATTGTTGAAAAGGTATCGACAAGATGAACACAATGATGTTGTTTGTTTTTGGTTTTGAAGAGTTCAAAAAAGGTCAATATTTTATGGCCCCATTTCCATAATAGAACACTGGAAGTCAAATGATCATAGTAACAACCTCCTTACATCCATAGTGAGTTCTATGGGAAACAATGGGGTGGTTACGAATACAGAGTTTCATTGAAAAATATGTTGGAAGAATTTATAGAATCTTGAAGTGGTATTTGACATTACTACGTATAAGATGAAAGGAAGCATATGGAAAATGAAATTTTATTTCTCTATGGATGCCATCTTTTTATTAATTTAGATTATGGAGAAAAATATATTTACTTGATGAGTGAAAAATGATGGAGAAAATATATGCAATAAAAAAATTCATTTTGAACACTTAGAGTAGTTTACATGCGTTAAGGAACTTTTAATATTGTGATTATGGTTTTACCATGGTCCTTTCTCCTGAATTTGACCCAAGTCAATTTCCATCACAACATTTTCCTAAATGAGGTCAATAACATCATGTCTTTATTAGAAATAAATCATTCATGTAGATAGGGTTGCCATATTTTTTGTCACTAGTGCTCATTTAGAGAAGTAGATCCAAATCAAAACACAAACCAAGTTAATTGTTACTTGCAAGGAAGAAAGCTATACTAGATTGTAATAACAATATGGGGATATATGAAAGTGGAATTTATGGAACTCCTCGCACAATCATCAATGCTCATAATCATTTTGTTATTGGTAGAAAAACTTTGTCATGACATTTGAGGTTAGTGTTGAGTCATCTATACCAATCATGCAAAATACCATTATAGGATTGAAATCATTTGATTACACAAATTAACATTATTAGAGGGTAAGATTTATTTTTGAAGAGCACCAACTAATAGATGATTCTACTAGATTTGTTTAGAGTGGTGAAGACTAAATGAAATGCATTGAATTTCACATGTCTGAGTTGTATGACCTCAACAACCCTATTCAACTCTTCAAATTTGACTACCAAAATTATTGGTATTCATATTCAATTTTCATTCATATACCCATTCTCTATTGATGTTCAATCCCCAAAATATCCAATCAATGAAACTAAATCCAAGTTACTTGTAAAGGAAAAACTCAATCTTTAATATTAGAGACTCAATATCCTACAAAAAGAAACATCCATGAATGTGATGTTGAATATAAGGCAACCAAGATATATTCATAATATAAGTAAAAGAAGTTTCATAGCCCATAATATTCCAACAATCACACTATATTTGGGTTCTTAATTGAAAAAAAACTCAAATATTTAACACTATCACTCAAATTTCCTATCAAAAACAACAATGCATGAAAGCAAATCCTTAATTGATATAGAAAAATCATGACATGTTCATAATCTATAAAAACTTTAATAATCTTCCTTTTCTAAATAATCAAACTAAATTTAATATATATATATAATATATATATATAAATATATTAATATATATATATATATAATATTATTAATATATATATTATATATATTATATATATATAAAGTCAAATCACAATCCCAAAAAAGATTCATTATGGACCACACCTATACACCCTATGCAATTAGGATTACCTAATGGCAAAAATATCTGATCTCTAACATTAGATACTTAGTTTTTTTTTTCTAAGTAAGTTTAATCTATTAATATGATACAAAAAAGAAGTTACAGAGAGGCCTGGCCTCAGAGGTTTTGAGCATCATCCATCACATAGTAAGATTGTCTAGCGTTGACTACCCCAACAGAGGGAAACTAGTCCAAGAAAGCATAAGAACCATCAACCAGAGAGGAAACTAGTCCAAAAAGGAAAAAATGTAATATCCCTTTTCAAGAATATTCCTCAAACCCCAGCAAAACTCCAACCAGAAAAACGCATAAGTGGTATAGTAGTCAAGAAACTCATAGAGATATAATAACAGTAGTTCAACAAACAATGATGCATACATAAAATATAACAGATACTCAAGAAATGCAGCGAGAAATGCTAAGCCATTTTATTATACTGAGTAATGAAATGAGTACAGGAGGTGATCAG
Organism: Pinus taeda; assembly: GCA_000404065.3. Lineage (NCBI taxonomy): Eukaryota > Viridiplantae > Streptophyta > Pinopsida > Pinales > Pinaceae > Pinus > Pinus taeda. The sequence continues at coordinate 48,983 of APFE030310861.1, read as the reverse complement.
CAAGATGGCACCTCAACTTGCTCAAGGCAAGTGAAGAAATACACTCAGAATAGCAAAGAAATGGCTCCTCTCTAAGCTGCGTCCCAGCTGCTGGAGAACTGTCCCGCTGCTGCTGCTGGAAATCAAATGAGGATTTTGGGTTGTTCCCCTCCTCAAGAAAGGCTGAAACTTTGGAATCGGACTCTACTCAAGAAACCCAGAAAAACCCAAAAAGCTTTTCTGAGATGGCCGACCCCCGAAAATCACCCCTTTGGGGTTTTGCGCACTCCCTCAATGCTTTGTGCTACCACTGAATGAAGCTCTCTAGTAATCTGCCTGAAACCTCTGCCCAAAACCTCCAATAAGTAAGGGCTGATCCCCTGCTCCTAGTACAAATCCTACTGCAAACCCTCAATCCAAAACTCCTATCAGAAAGAGCTGCATCATCCCTCTCAAGACTGCGCAGTCATCTACAGTGCTCAATCCTCCTATCAACTACCAATGAAATTGTTGCAAAAATATTGATGGAACTACCTTGCCCGAGTAGGCACTTGAAGTCCCTCGAGGCTAAGGGTGAGATCTCTAAACGGAGACACTCAATGCATTAAACAGTGTTGCAGACTAGCTAAACAACCAGCGTGCTCATAAGTCAAAATGACTAGCTCAAATGCACATAACTGAATTCCAAAATGAGGAAGTTCTTATTTCCTTTATAGCCTTTGCCTCTCTCAATCCCAAGGCCCACCTTCTCCAGCATGATTCCTATCTTGCCATGTGTTTTTTCCCTTCTACGTAGTCCCTCCAAGTGTCTGCGTGGGCTCCATCTCTGTGTCCCCCCTTTGGCCCCCTTGGCTCCCCTTTAAGTCACAACGTTGTGCTACTAGGAAGTGACTTTTATTCTAAAGGTGAGTCATGTCCCCTTTCCCTCACCTTTTTATTCATAAATAACTATATAAGGCAAAAATAAGCAAAATCAAATATTCCAATTAGCCATGGCTAATTAGGAATATTACAGTCTCCCCCGGAAAAATGTTGCTTGTCCTCAAGCAACTGAAGTGATGGATGTTGCAATATTTTCTCACTCTCCCAAGTGGCATCCTCATCTGGCAAATTCTTCCACCTCACCAAGAATTCTCAGACCGTCCTGATCCGCAGCTGCCTCTCCCTAGTATCAATAATAGCCTCTCGCTGCAACACCATATGCCCCTCATTATCCATGGGTGGTAGCTCATCTGTCACTATCACCTACTGCCCCAATGCCTTCTTCAGGCATAATACATGAAAAACATTGTGAATCTTGTTGCCTTGGGGCACCTCCAACTCATATGAAACCTGTCCAATCCTATGTATCACCCTGTATGGCCCATAAAAGTGGGGTTTGAGCTTCTCAACCCCCCTCTACTATAGTGACGGTTGTCGGTATGGCTGTAATCGTAGGTAGACCATGTCCCCTACCTTAAATTGTCTCTCCACCCAACCCCTGTCAGCATATAGCTTCTGCTGGTTCTATGTTGTAGCCATCTTATCCTTGAGAGCTCGGAGGATATCCTGACTCTCTTAGATCCAAACCTTGGCTCTCGAAGCCTTGTTATCACCAAACATCATGTCAACAAAAGATAAAGGATGATTCTCATGCAAAGTATAGAACCTTGACATACCAATGGACATGTGATGTGTATTATTGTAGCAGTACTCCCATAGATGCAGCCACTTCAACGATGCCCTCTGCTACCCATTGACATAGTTACGCAAGTAGCCCTCTAGCCACTTGTTAAATATCTCTGTCTGTCCGTCTGTCTGTGGGTGATAACTGGTACTCGATGTCAACTCCGTCCCCACTAACTGAAAAAGCTCCTGCTAAAACCCGCCCATGAAACGGTTTTCCTTGTCACTGATGATGGTCTTAGGAAGACCATGTAGCCTGAAAACCTCTCTAAAGAATAGCTCGGCCCCCTGTGCTGATGTGTAGTGTGCGGATATGGCAAAGAAATGTGTGTACTTCGTCAGTCGGTCAACGATGACAAAGATAAAATCCTTGCCTTGTACCATGGGCAACCCTGTGATGAAGTCCATCGAAATACTCTCCCATTTTCCCTCCGGAATGGGAAGAGGTTGCAATAAACCTGCGGGATGGCTCATCTCCCCCTTGTTCCTCTGACAAACATCGCACTCCCAGATATGTTGGAGTACGTCCTCCTTGAAGCCCTTCCAAGAGAACCTCTCTCTGATGGCCCTGTAGGTTTTGGAAAACCCCTGATGGCCAGCCAATGGTGAATCATGTGATGCATGGAGTATCTTCTTCTTGAGCTGAGATCGCTCAGTCAAGAATATTTGATCCCTGTAGTAGATGATCTCATCGACCACCTTGTACCTATCATCTGCCACTTGCCCATCCAAAACCTCACATGCAAACTTGTCCTTGGAGTACTCAACTAAGAGTCAAGTCCTCCAGTCTGTGTCCAAGCTCATAAGAGACAACGTGGCTGGTCTACGTGAAAGAGCATCTACTACCATGTTGTTCTTACCCTTGACATATTCAATGTCAAAGGCATATGCTTAGATCTTGCTTATTCACTTTTGTTGCCTTTCTTGTAGCTGCTTCTGCTCCAAAAAGAATCTGAGGCTGTTGTGATCAGTCCTCACCCTGAACCTGTTACCCACTAAATACTATTGGAACTTAGCCAAGGCATGCATGATGGCCAACATCTCCTTGCCATATATAGAATACAACCTCTCGTGCAGAAGGAGCTTCTGGTTCTCATAGGCTATAGGGTGACCTCCCTACATCAATAATGCATCGATCCCCTCTCTCGACTCGTCATACTCCAGAACAAATGACTGCATGAAATCTGGCAATGCAAGCACTGGGCAACTGCTCATAACCTCCTTGAGCCTTTCAAAGGCTCGCTGCGCTGTATCCATCCAAATGAAAGCCCCCTTCCTCGTCAAATCTGTCAGGGGTGTAGCAAGCTATGAGAAACTCTTGACAAACTTCTGGTAGTAAGTACAAATGCCAATGAATCCCTGGAGTTCTATCACGTTCCTTGGCTCCGGCCACTCTCTAATGGCCTTGATCTTCTCCTCATGGACTCTCACTCCGTCCACCCCTATGATGTGCCCCAAATACAACATCTTCGTCAACCCAAACTCACACTTGGAGAGTTTGGCATAGAACTGTTGCTCCTACAAGATATGCAACACTGTCTCAATGTGTTGGAGATGCTCCTTCCAAGTCCTGCTATAAATGAGAATGTCATCAAAGAATACCAACACAAAATTCCTCAAGTGACTGTGAAAGATGTGATTCATGCAGGACTGAAATGTGGCGGGGGAATTGGTTAACCCAAAGGGCATCACCAAGAACTCGAAGTGCCCATAGTGACACTTGAAGGTGGTCTTGGGAATGTCCTGCTCCCTCACGCGAATCTGATGGTACCCAGATCTCAAATCAATCTTTGAGAAGAACCGTGCTCCTCTCAACTCATCCATCAACTCGTCGATCATGGGTATGGGGTACCTGTTCTTCAGTGTCTTCTTGTTCAGGGCCCTGTAGTCAATGCACATCCTCAATGTGTTGTCCTTCTTCTTCACCAACACCACAGAAGAAGCAAAAGGACTTGTGCTCAGCCAAATGTGACCAAGAGCCAGCAACTCCTGAGTGGCCTACTCAATATCATCTTGATAGGCCTTGGGATGCCTATAGGGGGTAGTAATCACCACCTATATACCCTACTCTAGCTCAATGGTGTGCTCAAATCCCCGGTCCGGTGGTTGTCCCGACGGAATCTCCCCAAACACTATGGCATACCGGTCAAGGATGGACTGTATCTTTGGATGCACCGTCTGCCCCGTAGTCCCTACCTCTGATGCACACAGCTCCACTACCCACTCTACATCTCCCTTCCGGAAGACTACCTCCATCCGATGAGCCGAAATAGTCTGAGGCAGATATGTGTGGTGTCCCCGTATCTTCTCATGCCTCCCTGTCTTCTCATCATCCCACTCCATCTCTAGGGTCTTCCAATCCGTCGTGACCTTCCCTAGAGTGATGAGCCACTGAACACCCAGTATCATGTTGGTGTCCAGAATATCAACCACGAAAAAGTGGTCAGTCAATGTGTAGGTTCCCATCGTCACTGATAGCTCTAGAACATAACAAGCACACATCATGGTCTGATCTCTTGGGACCAAGACTGAAAACCCATCAAAGCTCTCTGGCTGTATACCTCTCTGCTCAACCATCTGTGCATCGATGAAGTTGTGGGTTGCCCTACTATCAACCAAGACTAATACTTGTTGGCCACGTACTATCCCCCGTACGCGTAACGTCAGATACTTGGGAACTCCTTGCCATGCTGTAAGGGCCCCTCTGGTAGGTGTGAAAGATGCACCACCTACTGCCGGCGATGGAGGTGGCAAAGGTCCCTTTACGGCCTGACTATCTCCTGCCTCCACATCATCCTCATCATCCTCTTCCCCACTGCTCTCGGAGAAGACCTCAATAAAATGTGCTTTGTTAGTAGCACATCTATGTCCTAGTGCCCACAGCTCCTAACAAGTGAAGCACAACCGCTTCTTCTTCAACTCCCTCCTAGTGTCATCGTTAATCTGTACTCGTCCTGGATTCCCCTTTGGAGGTGGAATCCTCACATCCTTCCCCTTAGAATGGAAAGTATGTCTCTGGGGTTAAGGTGTCAGGGTCCTAGGTAATACATCCTGTAAGTCTTGGGTCCTGCTAATAGCGTCCTAGAGTGTGGCTGGTCTAGTGGATCGGACTAAACCCTAAAGTGGCTCTGCTAACCCCTCAAAATACATATAGATCCTTTGTTTCGTGGATAGATCTGGCACCATCACTGAGACCCTCAAGAAATCTGCCATGTAGGTCTCTGGGCTCCTTGTCTATTTGAGCCTCATCAGCTCAACAAAATTCTGCTCTGGATCCCTCCGATCAAATCGCTCCATCAATCTTCTGGTGAAATCGGCATATGTCGTCACTGTGGAGTGTCCGAGTGTAACCATCCCATGAAACCACCAATCTTGAGCCTCACCATCCAAATGCAATGTTGCCACCTTGATGGCCTTTGTCTCTGACATCTAGTTAAGCTGGAAATAAATGTCCAACTTCTCCACCCAAGACTTTGTCGAATTGTTTGATGAACCATCAAAGGTAGGTAGGTGGAATCTACTAGCTGCACGGTGGGTGTCACCATCGTGATAATGCCAGTATCCTCTGTGATGGTCGTGGGGTCTACTATCCCGCTGGAGCTGAACAAAGTCTCTAAATGAGAGAGCCTCCTTGAACTCTTGCCCATAGGCCTGGTACTCTGGAAAATAATCGCCCATATGACCGGGCTTTGCCTCCTACAAGGCTTCGGCCCCCGTGTCTGCTCCTAAGAAAGTGGGCATGGTAGAGCATGTAGGGGCATGTGAGGCCACCTACTAAGTAGTATCACGCTGCTTTGGAAAATGGTGGGATGCACCCGATCCCTCACCAACCTGGAAAACTCGTGGGCTCTCATGCTGTCTAGCCTCTATTGCCGTGAATCTCTGCCCCATCACCTCAATCTGCCTCGATAGATCCTGCACTAATTTGAGGAGCATATCCGCAAATCTCTTCCCGTCTTCATCTACCATCAGATCCTCCTGCTTTGCATCCTCCATAGGCTCTCTCTGTTCTGTGTCCACCACAGGCTCCTCCTATTTTGCGTCCACCACTAGAACACAATCTGCCCCTCCGTAAGTGTTCTCCAACATATGCCTAGTGTCTCTGTATCTCCTACCTCTGTAACGAATGTAGGGCTTTTCCCCCGGTGTCATAGATTGCTAGCTCCACATGTTGAGCCAGATCTATGCTCTAATACCACTGTAATATCCCTTTTTAGGAATATTCCTCAAACCCCAGCAAAACTCCAACCATAAAAATGCACAAGTAGTATAGTAGCCGAGAAATTCAAAGAGATATAATAACAGTAGTACAATAAACAATGATGCATACATAAAATATAACAGATACTCAAGAAATGCAACGAGAAATGCTAAGCAATTTTATTATACTAAGTAATGAAATGAGTACAAGAGGTGATCAGCAAGATGGCACCTCGACTTGCTCAAGGCAAGTGAAGAAATACACTCAGAATAGTAAAGAAATGGCTCCTCTCTAAACTACGTCCCACCTGCTAGAGAACTATCGTGCTGCTACTGGAAATCAAATGAGGATTCGGGGCTGTTCTCCTCCTCAGGAAAGACTGAAACTCTAGAATCTGACTCTACTCAAGAAACCCAGAAAAACCCAGAAAGTTTTTTTGAGATGGTCGACCCCTGAAAATCACCCCTTTGGGGTTTTGTACAGTCCCTCAATGCTCTGTGCTGCCACTGGATGAAGCTCTCCAGTAATTTGCCTAAAACCTTTTCCCAAACCCTCCAATAAGTAAGGGTTGATCCCCTGCTCAATCTCCCAGCTTAAATCCTACTGCAAACCCTCAATCCAAAACTCTTGCTAGAAAGAACTACGTCATCCCTCTCAAGACTACGCAGTCATCTACAGTGCTCAATCCTCCTATCAACTACCAATGAAACTACTGCAAAAATACTGATGGAACTACCTTGCCCAAGTAGGCACTCGAAGTCCCTCGGGGCTAAGGGTGAGATCTCCAAATGGAGACACTCAATGCACTAAACAGTGTTGCAGACTAGCTAAACAGCCAGTGTGCTCATAAGTCAAAATGACTAGCTCAAATGCACATAACCGAATGCCAAAATGAGGAAGCTCTTCTTTCCTTTATAGCCTTTGCTTCTCTCAATCCCAAGGCCCACCTTCTCCAGCGTGATTCCTCTCTTGCCACATGTTTCTTCCCTTTTGCGCAGTCCCTCCAAGTGTCTGTGTGGGCTTCATCTCTGCGTCCCCCCTTTGGCCCCCTTGGCTCCCCTTTAAGTCACAACGTTGTGCTACTAGGAAGTGACTTTTATTCTAAAGGTGAGTCATGTCCCCTTTCCCTCACCTTTTTATTCATAAATAACTATATAAGACAAAAATAAGCAAAATCGAATATTCCAATTAGCCATGGCTAATTAGGAATATTACAAAAAAATAGCCCTCACAAGGGTTACCAGTTTGTTCACAAAACATCAAAAAACATTTTGGACATAGCATAGTCCCAACCAAGAAACACACTAACTTAACCATAACTGCCTAGTCAACAAGAAGAAACATCCACCTGGCAAACTCGACACCTGGCTGTCAATTGTCTAGGGCTGGTTCTTCCACAATTGGACATGCCCACTTGTCTGGATCGTCATCCTCGTCCGAAGTGCCACAGCCATGTGCTAAATGGGCTCCCTCAATGCTGCATGCACCCACATGTGTTCCTGAAGTGTCGCCACGACGACTACCCAATGCCTGCGTGTTACTATGCTTACCTTCCTCAGCATGTTGGCTACCAGCCAACTCTTTACCATGCAGGGTGGCTCTATCTTCGTCTGCTCGCTGTTCACCGTGGTTGCACCTACTCCTGTCGCTTGGTTCTTCTCTATTCGACTCATCAGTGTGCTCAATTAGAGGAGCTGGCTGCTCAGTTTCTTCCTTGAAAGTGATTGTAATGGTGGTTATGATGATGGGGCGATTCAGGGAGCTACGGATTCGAAATTTCATGGTATGGGGAACTGGATGCAGAGGTAGGGGGAAACTAGTAGTGTAAACCACTGCTTCACCTCTTCCTGAGCCATGGAGCTAGGTTCTTCCTCATTGTTATATACCTAAGGGGGATAATATGGGGTACAAAGGGAGGTACCCAAGGGAATAACGTAATAATGGGATGGGTTATAGTAATAAATAAGGTGGTTAACCCGTATCATGTAAGAGACCACAAGTAGTTAGTAATAATGTAATGAGCCCATGGTATTAGATAGATGGTATTGAGGGAACCATGGTATTGACCCATGGTATTGTATGTATGAGGCCTATATAGAGGCTAGAGACTCCCCATTGAGGGATATCAAGGAATATTGTATGAACAGGCATATGGCTTATGGAGTAGTCTTCTTCCTTAAGGAGTGAATGTATGGTGTTTCCCTACCTTAAGGGTTTGATATTAATAAAGTGAAGCATTTCTATATTCAGATCTTGTTCTTTCTTGGGTTTATTTCTTGGATTATTTGCATTGTCTTGTATTTGCAGATCAGATCTATAACAAGTGGTATCAAAGCACTTTCTTGGGCAAAGTAGAGAATTTTTTTTATTTTTTGTAGGAACTTTTGGGGAGGTGAGTTTGCAGATCAGATCTGTACGTTTTTGGGCAAAATTTGCAAAATCTAATTGCAGATCTAGATTCTTTGTGAAAAATACCCAATTTCAAAAAAAAAATCGGCCGAATCGGAGTCCGGATGAAGGAGATATCGCTGATCTAAAAATCAGTGGTGTTGTAGACATTTTTTCGGGGCAGCGAATTTGCAGCACAGATCTGTGCGTTTTGGGGCAAAATCTGCAAAATCTATTTGTAGATCTAGATTCTTTGTGAAAAAACACCCGATTTCAAAAAAATCGGTTGAATCGAAGTCCGGATGAAGGAGATATCGTTGATCTAAAAATCAGTGGTGTTGTAGACATTTTTTCGGGGCAGCGAATTTGTGGCGCAAATCTGTACGTTTTGGGGCAAAATCTACAAAATCTTATTGCAAATTGGAATTCTTTGTGAAAAAATACCTGATTTCAAAAAAAAAAAATTGGCCGAATCAGAGTCTAGATGAAGGAGATATCACTGATCTAAAAATCAGTGGTGTTACAGACATTTTTTCGGGGCAGTGAGTTTGTGGCATAGATCTGTACGTTTTGGGGCAAAAACTAATTGCAGATCTAGATTCTTTATGAAAAAATACCTGATTTCAAAAAAAAAAAAATCAGTCGAATCGGAGTCCGAATGAGGGAGATATCACTGATTCAAAATCAGCTCTTTTTTCAGAATTTTTGATGATAACAAGAGAGTTGCAGTGCGGATCTAAAATTACAGTGCCTAGATCGAGATTTCTATCACATAGGAAGATGAAAAATGGTTGTTCCATTTCCGAAAACAGGTCATAATAGAGATTCTGAACAATATTGACTGAATTGTGGCCATTTCAAATTTTCACCAAGTAACCGATTTGTTTTCAAAAACCCTCTTCATGGCTTATAACAGTAAGTTTTTTACAGGAAAAAATAATGGATCTTCTATTGAACATTTTATAGCACATCTTAAGTTTGACTTCCCAGGGTGTTGGAAGGAAAAAACAGGGTACTATTTGAAAGATGAGGTTGCTATATGGTGGAAATCACTTGACAGTGAGATTTTGAAGTTATGTTGTGCTGACGAAATTGAAGAACTACTTTTGAACAAATGGTCTCATACTAGAAAGGAGGAAACCAAAAAACTTAGCAAAGATTTTATTTTTGCAGGAAAGGAAACCAAAAAACCTAAAGGGTTATTTTTTGCTGGTATCTCCTTATTGCAGGTTTATGGATTGATTCAGAAGGAAAAGATCACTGTGTCTATAAATCCTAGTTGCAAGCATAATTTTATCAATGTTAATTTGGCAAAAAAATTGCAAGTTCCAGCAAAACACATTGAAAACACACAGGTTGATGATGAGGATGTTCAAGTTTATAAAGATTTGAAGATTTCTATGGACAAGTATGTATTGCAGTCTGATTTTTATGCTTTAGATATGGCTAATGAAGATGTTGTTTTGGGATACCCTTGGATGGAATCGGTGGGTACTATCAATATTTATGTGCAGAAGAAATTCCTGAAGCTCCGGTATAGAAAGAAGAAAATTACATTGCAGGATATTTCCATTAAGACCCAAGCAGAAACCATGGAGTCAGAAGCATAAAGCTCTAATGACACTTACACATCAGATGATGAGCCTTTAATGGTTGATAATCAAACACAAACAGAGGTTGAAGCAGAAAAAGTTACAGGTACTGATACATTAGAGGAGGACTCAGTGGTTGAAGTAATATTGGAAGATAAGAAACAACAGCAGGCACCACAACATGTACCAAATACCAATCAGGCTCCATCAGGTGGTGCATTAAAGAAAAAGACATTGTGGGTTAAAACTTCAACATATCACCACCCATATCATCCTGCAAGAAAACAACCAACAAGATGGCAACAAATTAGCCACAAGGACAACAACCCCCGCATGACAGATAGAAAGGAGCGAAGATCCACCTACTACACATCAACACAGAAGAGCTGCCAAGGTCAACATCCATCTCAAGCGAGCGAGGCACCAACGAGATCGAGGGTTCACCTTTCTCTTAGATGGCTAGATGCACATGCATGCTACCAGTGGACTACTCTATTGAGTAGATCTTATTATTTGTGTTCTTCCCATGTTTCGGGGACAAAACATGTTAAGGCGGTTGGAATGTTATATACCTAGGGGGGGATAATATGGGGTACAGAGGGAGGTACCCAAGAGAATAATGTAATAATGGGATGGGCCATAGTAATAAATAAGGTGGTTAACCCGTATCATGTAAGGGACCACAAGTAGTTAGTAATAATGTAATGGGCCCATGGTATTAGATAAATGGTATTGAGGGAACCATGGTATTGACCCATGGTATTGTATGTATAAGGCCTATATAGAGGCTAGAGACTCCCCATTGAGGGATGTCAAGGAATATTGTATGAACATGCATATGGCTTGTGGAGTGGTCTCCTTCCTTAAGGAGTGAATGTATGGTGTTGCCCTACCTTAAGGGTTTGATATTAATAAAGTGAAACATTTCTATATTTAGATCTTGTTCTTTCTTGGGTTATTTGCATTGTCTTGTATTTGCAGATCAGATCTATAACACTCGTCCGTTGTGGGTGTATGGGTAACGACCATTGAAACTAGGCAGATTGGGGGTGTCGGCTGAGGAAGCAGGGGAGACCGAGTTGGGGCTAAACATTGCAGGTGAGTGAGTGCTTCCACCTCTAGTGCCACTTCTTCTACTTCACATTAGATACTTAGTTTGTTAAAACACACATAAACATTTGAGCAAAGTTGGATCTTTAGTTTCTCGTAACACTCATAAATAGTTGGGCCAGGTTGAGTGAATTGACAAGAAGTCAACATCATTTCACAACTCCCTCATCCAAAGACATCGTATGAAAAACATAATGCATTTATCATAATGTATATGTATTTATAAGCTTTTTATAAATCAAAATTTAAAATATGGAAATTGGGTCTCTCACATTTCTATAGTAATTCCTAAGACCCATGTTCCAACACTTAAGCTCAAGTTAATCAAACATTTAGAGATTTAGGAGTGCTAACTTATCAATATGTGCATATTGAATTGAAAGGTGGCTTATCCACACTATCTCGCATCAATATTATCCACGCAAAGGAAGGAAATGCCATTTTCTCAACAATGAACAGTCATCAATGCTCATAATCATGGCACTCGTGGCACAATCATCAGTACTTATAAACATTTTGTCATTGGTAACAGAACTTTGTTATGGCATTTGAGGTTAGTGTTGAGCCATTTATGGCAAGTATGCAAAATAACATTATAGGAAGGAAAACATTTCATTATGTAGATTAACATTGTTGGAGGGTAAGATTTATTTTTGAAGAGCACCAACTAATAGATGATTATGCCATATTTGTTTAGAGTGGTGAAGGCTGAATGAAAGGTATTGAATTTCACATCTTTGAGTTATAGGACATCAACAACCCTGTTCAATTCTTCAAATTTGATGACCAAAATTACTCATATTCATATTCAATTTTCATTCATATACCCATTCTCCATTGATGTTCAACCCCCAAAATCTCCAATCAATGAAACTGAATCCAAGTAACTCATAAAGAAAAAACTCAATCTCTAATAGTAGAGACTCCATATGCCACAAAAAGCAACAACCCATGAATGTGATGCTTAATATAAGACAATCCAAATATATTCACAATCTAATTAAAAGAAGTTTAATATACCACAAATTAGACTATATATGGTTACTTAGTTGTAGAAAACTCAAATCTTTAACACTAACACTCAAATTTCCTATAAAAAAAAACAATGCATGAAAGAAAATCCATAATTGACATAGAAAATACATGACATATTCGTAATCTATAGATACTTTAACAATCTTACCTTTCTAAATAATCAAACTAAATTCAATAAGTATTATCTAAATTCAATAAGTATCGTCTACTTTTTATTAAATAAATTTTAATATATATCTTAAAATCAAATCATAGTCAAAAAAAAATTCAAAATAAACCCTATCCATTACAATTACTTAGTGACAAAAACACATATTAGTTTTTATAGTTAATTTCTTATAACATTAAGAAACCATTAATGGAATTGAAGTGAAAACTTGCAAAATAATATCGACACCATTTCACAACTCCCTCATCCAAAAACCATATGAAAAACATTATGATAAATCGACACCAATTCACAACTTCCTCATCCAAAAACCCATATGAAAAACATTATTCATTTATCATAATGTATATGTGTTTGGAACCTTTTTATAAATCAAAATTTAAAATATAGATACTGGGACCCTCACATTTCTATAACAGTGCCTAAGAACCATGTTCCAAAACTGAGCTCAGGTTAATCAAATAACTAGAGATTTACCAATGCTAACTTATCAATGTTCGCACATTGAAAAAGGTGGGCTATCCACATTATCTCGCATCAATATTATCCATACAAAGGAAGGAAATATCATTTGCTCAACAATGTCCGCGGGCAAAGGGAAATTCATTTAGTGAAAATGTTACTTATTTATACCACATGCTTCAAGTAGTTTAAATATAAGTTGTTGACAATAGGCGACGGACGAGACCATTAGCAACTGGGGAGGCAGGGTGGCGAGGTGCTTCGGTCGTACCTTGTAGTGTAGGCCGAGGAAAGTCCCCGGGCCAAATTTCGCAGAAATTGCAAGCTCGAAAGAGCAGATCTTCGCTTTGTAGAACATCTGGCGCCCTTGCGGGCGGGGCTGAGACACGTGTGGAGCCTGCTCTTCCAGGTGATGCTCGGCGAAGCAGCTGGCCATTATCACAGTGATGCACCTAGTCGGATCATCATTCGACCAACAGAATGGGGCTTACGTCTACCCTGCCTAATTTTTTTGTTTGTTATGATGGCTCTACTTAGGCAAGCAGAGGTAAAGGCACAAACTGAGGCCCATTCGATAAATTTCAAAGGCGGTAAATCCAACGGTTGTTGGAAAAATTGAGGTCGGAAGAATGAACCACCACCGTTTCATAGTGCGAAAGATATTGCAGAATTGGGGTCGGATGAATGAACAACCACCGTTTCATAGTGCGAAAGATATTGCAGTGTGAAGGAGAGGGTACAAACAACTTTATATTCGCAGGGAACAAAACTGTGATGTACAGAAAGACGTCAGAGAAATGAATTTCGTTGCAGAATCCAGATTCAGTTAAACCTCTTCAATAGCATTCGGTGGAGTTTTTCGACCCAAAAGGGGTTTTCTCCGCCTCAAATTTCTGTGTACTTTCAAAAAAAAAACAAAACATAACTTCTTCATTAAAAAAGTTTCTATAGATCAAATACATATTTTTGTCAGTGGGGATCAGAATAACCAACTAGATACTCCGCTTTCGACCCAAAACGGGTTTTCTCCACTTGGAATTTCAGTGTACTTTTTCCCAACAGAAAAAAGCATAACTTTTTCATTAAAAAAATTTCTCTACATCAAATACATATTCCTGTCAGTGGGATCAAAATACCCAGCTACATACTCCGTGAGTGCAAGAGAGACATGGATAAGCCCAAATACCAAAAACAGAGTTAAAAACAGACCCCACCAGCGCCCAGAATATGCCTAATTAACACGGACATATACAGATAGCCGGAAGATAGGTTTGAAAAAAAACCCGAGGGGATACATCAACGATCATGAGCAAAAAGCCACGGTCTTACTGGTTAATGTCAGATATATCGTCTATGATAATTGGTAAAAAAAAACAGAGCAAATACAAAGACAACCGGGCCAGAATTAGAATTTAAAAGACCCCAATCTCTGTAACACTCCATGGACAAGAAAATCAAAATATATTAAACCTGACGGAAGGGAGACACTACGCTTTGATATGGTAAAAAAACAGAGCAAATACAAAGACAACCGGGCCAGAACTAGAATTCAAAGAACCCCAATCCCTGTAACACTCCATGGACCAAAAAATCAAACTATATTAAACCTGACGGAAGGGAGACATTACGCTTCGATAGGGCATCAGCCACTGCGTTCTGTTCTCTATACACATGCTGAAAGGAAATATCGCTGACGGAGGGTACCAAGAGCAAGATGTTTTGCATTCCGTGGGATAAGGACGTCACCTCCAAGGTGTTCCATCCCTGAACCTAATTGATGACCGTTTTAGAGTCACCGACCATGAAGATTTTCTCAATGGCAATCCAGGCAGCACATTGAAGAGCCTCCAGAGCATAACCCCCTCAGCCCTGATGACCGTTTTAGAGTCACCGACCATGAAGATTTTCTCAATGGCAATCCAGGCAGCACATTGAAGAGCCTCCAGAGCATAACCCCCTCAGCCCTGCAATTAGAGCCGGAAACTCCAGACCAATAAAAAAGGTAGGCATGTGATGGATCGAGATTGATATAAACCCCACCACATTGAGCACCAGAAGAGGCCCCATAGAAAACCAATATGGGGTGACTCCAAAAAAAACCCAGTAAGGGAGACTCCAAGATCCCTATAGAAATACAAGATCCCCAATAGAAATACATATCTGATGAGGCTTTGGTTTCCAAGTACTAATCCCTTTGAAATAGGTGACAATTTTCAGACTCGGTCTCTCGAAAAATATTCTAAAAAATTAAGCATTTTATGTTTAAAAGTTTAACTTCATTTTTGATCTCTAACAAAAAGAGTACATTGGAGTTAGTATTCGGTGGAGTGAAAATATTCTTATTGCTCAATTAAGAACTAAGTCACATCCACTGAGGTGTGAAAAGGGATGGTGGAAGAGGCCTAAAGAAACTTGGGAAGAACAAGTATGTAGTTTTTCCACTTTTGAGACAGTGGAATTGGAAAAGCATTTCATTTTAGAATATGATGCTTTCAGAGACATCAGTGACAATTATGGCAGTGTGTTAGTGAGCCGCTCAACAATAAACACCGAGCATTCTACACCTCCCTATGCCCCAACGATTATACATCTCATATATTGTTGTTCTGCCATGTTTTTGTGTGATATAAGCAAAGTATTTTCTTCATTGTTAAAATAAAAATGATCTAACTATTGAGGAATTAGGGTTTGCCTAATGAATTTACCAAGCTCATGTCATTTTACAAAGTATTGAGGAAATAGGGTTTTCTTAATGAATTTACCAAGAATGATCAAGAATTAAAAAAAAATAGTTTTCAAGTTTGAAAGGTTTTCTGGTTTAAGTCACAATTAAAGACTAAGTCACAATTAAAGACTACTCCATTTCAAAATACATGTCTTTATCAATTCTGAAAATTGTGATGGTGTTATGGTATATAAGGATATGGATTTGACCCATTATTAATTATGTTCACTTATTTTTATGGACCCATTATTAATTTTGTTAACTTATTATCCTTGCAATATGCATAGGATATTGCATTCAGTTTGTAGACAAACTCATATTATTAATTTTGTTAACTTCTTATCCTTGTTGTAGGCATAGTATATTGCATTCAATTTTTAGTCAAATTTATATTATTAATTATGTTAACTTATTATCCTTGCCCCAGGCATAGGATACCACATTTTTTTAGTCAAATTCATATTAGTTTGGGTTTGACTAAAAAAATTTACAAAATTTTCATAGTTTAACTTTGCACAATGAAATTTAGTATTATTTGACAACATTTTAATTTATTTTTCTACAATCTAATTGGATATCAGAATGAACATGTTATTGGTTATTTTATTGATTAATGAGCCAGGGTACAAAGGTGCCATCATGTCCTCGCTGAATAAATGTTGATTCTAAAAACTCTCATTCGAATATTAATGGAGCTAAGTATGTCTAAATGAGTTTATATTTAGTCTCATAAACATTAAAATATATTTTCATTTCTTTATTTGACAATTTATCAATATCACATACAAATGAAAATTTCATCACCATCAAATAAGATTAGAGAATAAATAATATATCATAAATTTTGAAAAACTTAAAAAATCATACATCAGAAATTTTGGAAAACTACCTGGTACACTAGCACATTGTACCAACTAATAAATCTGACCAAATTTTTTGTTGTGATTGAACAAAATATCATAAATTTAAAAAATGATACATCATAAATTTAGGAAAACTTCCTCGCACACCAGCGCGTTGTACCAACTAATAAATCTGACCAAATTTGTGTTGTGATTGGACAAAAAGGGCATTGAATGGCATTTATCCCACTCTGGTTGGAGTGAGTTCTAACCTTTCTGTAGAATCTAGAGTTTTGTATGCATTAAACTCACTGCAATGCTTCCAATAAGTGTCATTTTACATGGATAATCGTATCATACTTTTTATTTTTATATTTTTATAATTTTGGAAAGCAGATAATTTGATTTTTATATTACAGAAAATACTAAAATAAATAATTAGGATGTGTTTTAACAAATATTTTTTTACTAGGGGAAAGTAAATATTACTCTGGGTACATATTACTCTCCTGAGAGGATTAATATTTGTGAAAATTTTCCAAAAATTATAATTATTATTTATATATATATAGTTGAATTGAAGTTTTTAGGATCCATATTAAGTTTATGAGAGATTTTTCGGCGTAAATCACATGATATTTCATTTGTCGACGCGTTTCGAACCAACCATGATATTTCATTTGTCGATGTGTTTCGAACCAACTATGATATTTCATTTGTCAACGCATTTCGAACCAACCGTGATATTTCATTTGTCGATGCGTTTCGAACCAACCATGATATTTCATTTGTCGACGCGTTTCGAACCAACCAGTGTGGTTCATCGTCGGGACAAGTTGAAGAATCAGATCTAGATTGCATGTTAAATAGTCAAAGCATAACATTCAACGGCTATAATTTTTACCAGACAATGGCTATATTGACTAATTAACGACTAAATATGACTAGGAAACAACTAGTTGGAGCAGAGCCAAGGAAAAGGGGGGCATAACCATATTTAATTAACAATTAAAAATCAAAATAAGTTAAAGCTATGGATTTAAATAATTATTAAATTAATAGTTAGTTATACTATTAAAAACTATTAACTATTTTACATTTATTTTGAACTTTAATTTTCTATATTGTATATATTATATAAGTATTGTATATATATGCAATATATATAGTATAATATAATCTTTAATATATTTTAAATTTTAATTTTATGTTAATTGTTAAATTATTATTAATGTATAAATAATACAATAACTGAATTAGTCGAAAGTGATTCACAGTAAGTAATTTTCTTTTTTATTAATTAAATTATTAGTATATAGTTAATAGCATAAACTAAATGTTATTAAAATATCTTATACTATCTAAACAACCCATCAAAGAACAAAGGCCAAAGAGAGAAGGTTACGAGATAACAAGGGGAATCTTATAAAAACCTAGAACAAGCTATAAAAAGAGGGAGGGGAGGAAGGGAAGAATACGACTAGGAAGTGAGGGCTGGGACCCAGCAACTACTAATCTTCCAGTCATCCTCTCTATTGAGATTGCTCAACCTTTTTTCAATCTCAAGGGCTTCCCTAAATTTACGATGATGGAATTGTGAAACTCTAGCAATAACATTGGCCTCCTCGATACAAACATGATGTTTGTTTTTCTCCGCATGCTTTGCTAGAGCAGAAAACTTGGTTCTCCTATGTTTAAGGTCTGTCGCGTGCTCACTAATCCTTTGATTAATGGAGCATTCTGTCTCACCAATATAGGAGGTCCCATAGGAACAAGAAATAATATATACCCCCTTCATGTCCTTAGGGTCAATAGGATCCTTCACAGATCTGAGGGACTTATGAATGGTGTTAAGGGGTCTAAAGGTCGAGGGAACATTATGTTTCTTAAGAATCCTTGCAATCATATCAGTGGTCCCCTGCACAAATGGAAGATGGACACCTCGGACCCGCTCTTTCGGTTCTCTTTTAGTTAACGAATTTTTGGCAGCTTTGAGGAAAGCTTTCTGACCCAGGTATCTACTATAACCATTTTCAACAAAGACATTAAAGAGATGGGATTTCTCTTTCTCGAAGCTCTTTTCATCAGAGATCTTTAGGGCGCAAGTAGCAAGGGTGTTGAGAACACCCAACTTCTGAGCCGAAAAATGGTGGGAACTGGCATGAAGATACTGCTCCATGTGTGTTTTCTTTCGAAACACTTGGTGGGAGAGGGAACCATCACTATTCTTTGAAATAAGAATATCAAGGAAAGGGAGGGAACCATCGACTTCCTGTTCCATGGTGAACTTAATGGCTGAGTATT